>JARHVA010006705.1:725000-848251 GCA_037957365.1 Torreya grandis | reverse complement strand
CTATTTTTCTAGAATAAGTGTCAAAGAGGTGAATGGGTCATCATTAGACCTAAAAAGTAATTGTTAATGTAGGTTTTATGCACACCATAACATAACAAGGTAGCCTCTAATGTTTTAGAATCTCAATGGAGGTAAAATACACTATAATTCATGAGTTATAGGTATGAATTATATTTCAACCTATTGATATAATAGGGGTCAGGCATGCAGGTTATTGACAAGGTTTTCAAATGGAGGTGTGGGTCCTAAAAAGGGTAGTGCATCTCTATGTGAGTTAGATGGGTAGTTTCTTGTTAATCTAGAGTGGGAAAGTCTCAAAAAACACTCAAAAAAGGATAGAAAGGCAAGACAAAAAAAAATCTCTAGTTTTTAAGAATCACTTCCCTGGATGGTTTCTAGAAAGGACAAGTTCTCTCATAACTTATGCCTATTACTAGCAGAAATTACACACACACAGTCAGACACAACTAAGAAGTCTGAGGAGATAAAGATGTAGGAGATTAAAAAGCCTCAAACAAAGGTTTCTCCTTTTAGATTATTTTTTGTACACCCTTAATCAAGATATTATGGCTTGAGAAAGTGAAGTATTTGAGGTAGTTATTTCACATGTAATAGAACCTACATTAAAGAAAGCACTCATGCACAATTAGAATTATGAATCAATTTGAACTTAGTTATCCCAATCAATATATTTACCAATATTTCAATATTTTTTTCACATCTAAAAATATATACATCAATAAAAAAAATCAAGAATCCATTCATATCTTTTGCACACTAAAGATTATTGAAACATACAACCAAAGAAAGTAACAACCAATTACATAGAAATTGGAAAGAAAATACACACACTCACTAAAGATCAAAATTGATGTTGCTCTTATACTAAAAAATTATCTAACAAAAATCTAAGTTGGATTAAAATTTATTACATAGACTTGGGGAAAGGGTCAACTCATCCTCCAAGTTCATGCAAGTTCATTACATGTGATATTCATAACATGAGTTTTAACTGAGGTCTAAAACTGTATAAAAGTCTACTTACATTTATCCATTTAAAATAGCCTTTGTAAAAATTATGCAACATGTGCATGTATATAAAGATAGAGGTAGTTATTTATAATTATAGCTTGAACTGTATGCAAACTACAAATATATGTGCCATTTTATAAAACTGTACATGCCTTCTTTATAGGTTGTGGGAACAACCTTTTAGATAATTTAGATTAGCTAAATTCAAAAAGGAAATTAGACATATGTCCAAGATAATTACTACTTTACCAATGTTTTAGAACTGGTTATACTATTATTAACTAAAAATAACTGTGCCTTACATCCCATCCATTATAACTACAACCTTTCTTGTTCGGTTATCAGATCCTCACTTTCATATTCACATGCATGTTCATATTTTTGATTAAGTATGGATCCTTAAAAATTCTAATATTTATTTTCACCATCTATTTGTTGTATGATGAAACATATTGGCCATCGATCTATCTAGGCCCAATAACTTTTGATTTCAAAATTACCAATTTATGAGCTTAAATTTGACATTCGTATGACCGTCTATGTCCTCACCAGTATTGATGATGTATTCATGATCATCACAATTTAATCCCCTATAATTTTCCTTTTTATCTTGAATTTAATGTTTGTATGACCATCAAAGACATTCTCTTGACTATCAATGACATCCACACAACCATCACATAAATTTAACTCCCCATGAGCTAGACACTTGTCATTTCCTAGTTCACTTTGATCTGCAATCACAAATGAAAAGAGGACTTAGCATATTACATTGGTAAATATTTACACAAGGCCCTACATGAATATTCTATCCTAAGGTCTTCGTAATAATAAAATATGATTTATACATGGGCTAAAAAAATCTTAAATTAAGCTCTAAACATAATGAAAATGTTCTCTAAATAGGGGTACCACTTGGAAGTATGGTCTTAGGGCAATTATTATGGGGGGAATGTCTCAATATTTCTATTTTGGGGACCCTAATTTCATCAGACAAAATGTCTAAGACACAAAGTCTATAGGAATTCTATTGGGGGAATTATTTTGGAAAAAATGTTCATGATAATTCTCTTGAAGACCCATATCTCTTAGAAAAAATGTCTATAGGAATGTTTGAAGGGATGGTCTCAAATAAGGTTCAATGGTATGGTGTATTGGATAAAATGTCTAAAAGAATTGGCTAAAGGAAAAAAGGCCTAGGATACAAGTTCAAAAGGGTAAGTCTCAAAACATCAAAGGACATACTTTGTGGAAAAAATGCCTAAATGGTCTAGTTTGTAGGGAAAAGTTTTAGTGGGGAAAGGGTATAGGATAAAAGTCTTAAAGGATAGGTTGCACAATGCTTGAAGGTTATGTGCCCTTGGGGTCATTGTTTTAGAGAAATTATATTGGCAAAATTGCTTTGGGGAATCATTTTGGGATTTTCACATCAAATAAAATCTTTAACAAAAAAAATTTTAAGGATCATTTTCATCAGATAAAATATATGAGACACAAAATCTGAAAGGAATTGTCTTGTAGGGAAAAATTTCCTGTGACAAAAGTCCCAAAGTTTCATTTTAAAATGGTAAAGTCCCGAGATAAAAGTCCCAAATGGCACTCTCAAAAAGGTCAAAAGACACTTTCAAAAAGGTTGAATGACATTTTCAAAAATGTTGAAGGGTAATTTTATTGGGCATATTTCTAATGGGTCTACTTCATAGGTAATTTTGTCCATGACAAAAGTCATGAAGGATCAACATCGTAAAGTTTGAAAGATAAGTCTAGAGGGATAAAATAAATCTGTTAGATTATTTGTTTCAAACAAAATGTTTGGGATAGAATTCATTTGGAGCAATTATTTTGGACCAATTATTTTGGACAAAATGTTTGCAAAAATTTACTCGATATAATAAGTCCAAAACACAAAGGCTGAAGGAAAGTTTGAAGGGATGGACTAAATGGTAAAAGACATGATATTTTAGACAAAATGGCTACAAAAAATTTCTATAGACCCAATTCCGTTGAGGGAATTGCTTCAAACAAAATGTTTGTAACAATGTCCCCGATAGAGGTAAGTCTGTGACAAAAAAAGCCTACAAAAATAAGTCCAAAACACAAATTTTGAAGGAAAGTTTGAATATGAATAAAATACCTGACAAATATAAATTGTATAATTTTGATAAAGATAAAATATTGAAAACATAAGACCAATAGAATAAGCCTGATAAAAAGAATTAGTCTATGAACACAATACCAATGCCATTTTTATAAAGAACAAAAAGGCCAAAAATAAAATCCTTTCCCAAATTCTACATAAAAATAAGGAAGAGGGTATCGATATCAAGACTATAGTCTTAAAATAAAAGTAGGTTCCCATTTCCATAAAGAAAGAGGGGATGTTGGGTACAAAAAATGACTTACAAGGGGGATACTCCTAACTATTCAATAACTCAAAAAATTGGTTTTTAATCTTCAAAAAATTATGAATTGTATCATAGAAGAATACTTAAATTAGAAACATGAAATAAAATCCTAAGTTAATTCACACAACATACTTGTATTCTAATTTCTTCGATCTGTGTGTGTCAAAACATGTAGATTATTTAACCCCTATTGTGATGAGTTTTTCAAAGGCTTGATGAAGTTGTAGGTTTCATTATAGTATCTATAAAAGATTAAAAATAAGGGAAGCTTAGGCATTGATCTACTACTATCCAGATGTCCATAGGTCTAATAGAGATACCATGGGTTCTTTCTCCTTCTCTTTCCATTATTTTCTTTTAATCATGATGCATGGTCCATAGACCTTATTTCATCATGTGAGCCTTTTGATTTTTTTTAGATTTTGTTTTGCTCTTTTAAATCCATTGGTTCTTTCTTCTTTTGTTATTCTTTTTCTCTTCTTTTGTTCTTGAATAGAAAATAAAAGAGATATAACCACAATGAGCTAGTATAATTATAAAATAAATCATTACTAGAACATCCCTACTAACTACACCTATACCCAAAATTATCACTTCTAACAAGTATTTAATGTGATAAGTGCATTTGACCTAATAAAACAATAAAAATTTTCTAAATTTGTATGAAGTACTTTGAGAGTAACTTCTACATTCCTAGTAAAACTATTCAATTATGATACCATTTAGAATAATCCATGATTACCTACCTTCATCTTAAAGACTAAAAAAGTAAAAATACGCCTAATCTATAAATTTTCAAGAATTTATTTTTCCCTCTTTCTCAGAATTCATAATCTTAGTTGGTTTGGATTTTAACTTGGTTATACTTAGAGAAAAAAAATTCAATCATCAGAGAAAGAAAAGAACAACTAATCTAATAAAACACTGAAATATAATCTAGAAAACATGAAATATAATCTATGAAAGTGAGATACTAAAAGCAAGAAATATTAATCTACAAAGAAGAAAACTAGTCTATAAAAGCAAAAACTATAATCTAAAAAAGTGGGAAATCTAATATAATCCTACAACTACATTTATTTGTCCCTCATTACTCAGTAACATTAATAGATGGTACAACCCTGAAGTAGTGCTTTAGGAACTATCTATTGACTAGATATATAAGATCATTTCCTTGAAGGTCCTTTAAATGAAACATGTTATTTCCCATGATCTCTAAAATTTGGTATGGTCCAATCCATATTGGGGAAAACATATCATGTTGTCCTTTCTTCTCATGGGCTTTATCCCAAAGTATCACTAGATCTAAAATCCTAAATGCTTTGAATTTTTCTCTCTTATGAAACCACCTATTAACCAAATACTAGTGTTTGATGATTATCTATAAGGATCCAGTCTTTAAATCTTCCATTTCTATTATGTCTATCAATCTTGATTCCACTTTATCACTCGGTTCCATGTAATCCTACATGAATTTATAAGTGGGTAACTTCAACATAATTAGGAATATAGGCTTGCATCCATACACCAATAGGTAAGGTCAAGTCTTAAGGGTTTACTTTTGTCTAGTCTGGTCTATCCAAAGACCATATTTCAATAAATTATGTCAGTCCCTAGACTTGTCTCTAGCTGATTTCTTAGTTGCAATGATTAGATTTTTATACATTAATTATTCTAGTCCATTTCCTTGAGGGTAATGGTTAGAAGCTGACCTGATAATAATTTGGTTGTCATGTGCTCACTTAGTAAATTATATCGATATGAAATCCAATCTATTATCAAAAACTAGAGAAATAGATGTGCCAAATCAAGTTATTACGTGTTCCTCCAAGAAGTGAATCACATCTTGTACTCTACAATTATTTGTGGGTATGGCTTTGGTCCATCTAGTGTAGTATTCTATGGCAGTAACTAGAAATTTATGGCCTATTGATGAATTTGGGTTGATGACACCAATGAAATCTAAACCCCACTAGGAAAATGGCCTTCCTTCAACAACTAGCTATAACAAAATTATTGTGTATACTTATTTCTTAGTTAGAGATTAGAATTAATGGCATATTCTCACATGAGTGTGAGCATCCTTGAAAAATGTTAGCCAATAGTAAACCATTCTTAAGATCTTGTGGACTGTGGTATTCCCTGATGGGTGACCAGTACTTATTTTTTTATGAAAGTTCTCTAAGATTTATTTAACTTATTTTGTAGATACACATCTGAGATAAATACCTTCATAATTTCTTCTATAGAGGACTCCATTCTTGATCATGTAATGAGAAGCTTTAAGGCTCAAATCTTTTCTTCTTTCTCTATTGATCTCTAAGGAAAAAGTTTTTGTGAGTAAATATTGTATTTTATCAATATACCACTCTCCTTTAGATACTTGAGCTTCACATACCTCTTCAACTATGATATGAGTATCTAGTTCAATCATAAGTTGAACAATGCCTTGTTCTCAAATGATCTTTATAGGTTTGATCTCTATGTAAAAATTTTACAGCTTGGCCATCCATTTGCCTCAACATTATCTTAGCTCATTCTATGAAATAGTGAGCTTGACATCATGATCAGGCATGATGTTGATTGTTTTATTCGTTAAGATATAATTTTGAAACTTCATTACTACCTTGATAAGGGTAAAAATCTATTTGTCTATCATAAAATATCTAAGCTATACATATTTCAAAATTTTGCTCATGAATGCAATTGAATGCTTAGTATCTTCTTTATTTTGCATGATGATAGCAAAAATCATATGCTCTAAAGAGAATGAGTATGAATAAAAATATTTCTTAAAATATGGACTAATAAATATTAGATCCTGTGATATTTCATCTTTAATGTCCTAGGATTTTCAAGATTTAGCTATCCAGTCTACTTTGGCATCTTGCTTGAGCATAGCATTCAGAGGTCTGATGATCTCTACAAATATTGAGATAAACTTCCTTAAAAAGTTAATATTTTTGAAGAATGATTTGAGCTCCATTTTAGTTATTTGGTGGATAAATTTTTGAAATCACCTAGATTGTGTTTGGATCAATGGTGATCCCATCCTTGGTGATGATGTGCCCCAAAAGCTTACCTTCAGTCACTCCAAATATGATCTTCTTTGGGTTTATTGAAACACCAAACCTCCTAGTCATTTCCATATGGATTATAGGTGACTTATGTGATCTTTCCTATTCTTTAAAAATACCATAAGATCATCCATGTAAATGATTATGATTTTTCTATTAATCCTTTGAATTCATGATACATGGTGCATTAAAAATTAGCTATTGCATGTATCAAGCCAAAAGGCATCCTCTTATATGAAAAATTTCCCCACTTCATGGTAAACATCATCTTCATTCTATCCTTAGATTGTACTAGTACCTGATTGTAGCTTGAAAATCCATCCAAGAAGGACATCATTTTAGAACCACTTACTATTTGTATCACCTCATCTAAAGAAGGTAGGGGATAATTGTCCTTTTTAAAAGCCTTATTCAGGTTCATAAAATTGACACACAATTTGATCTCACTATTCTTATTTCTTACTAGGACCAAATTAGCCACCCAAGTAGAATGTCTTACTGGAAAGAATATTTTTGCACTTAAAAGCTTATTCACTTCTTTCTAAATGAGGGGCTATAGAATATGATTGATTGACCTTTTCCTCTACCTAAATGGTTTATGATTTGAATTCAAAGGAATTTTATGATTAATTACCTATCGGTCATATACTTTCAAATATTCATATGTCTAGGAAATGATGTCCCTATATTGAGTGATTAATGTCAGGATATTAGAGTACAATTGATTACTTTTGTATAAGATACTAAAAATGGAATTGAAACTAGAAGTAATATGTAACTAGAAATTAGAAACAACAAATAATAGGAGATATGAGAAAAAACCAATCTGTATTAAACTCTTCCAAAAGGAAATACAATGTAGAAATCTCTCTCTCCTCACACCTCGTAGATGTACAATAACTCTCCCTCAAGAGTTCTCTCTCTCTCTCTCAATCAATTACAATCAACTCAATTAATGAATTGTTCCCCCTCTAATTACAATACTGCCCCATGGGTCCCTTAAATAGAATTGAAAGCAAACAATAATTAGAAAAATAGACTCAAGACTAATTTTAGTCTTTACATGCAAACTAACTATTCTCCTAAAAATAGAAAATCTAGAAATGCTTGGAAATGCATAGAAGTTAGTGTCAGTCTGAAGATGACTAATGTCGGCCGACCCTTGACCGATGTCAGTCAACCACTAATTGATGTCAACCTATACCTATACCACAACATCCTCTAAACATCTCTGGCTTGTTTCTCCCTCTTCAAGTTCAATCTTGAAGACCAACAAAATTTGAATGAAGATTCAACTTCTCCTTTGTTACCAGCTTTGTTAACATATCAGCAAGGTTCTTATCCTTATGGATCTTTTCTAGCTTCAACTGTCCATCCTCCAATACCTGTCTAATGAAGTGGTACCTAAGCTGTATATGTTTGGTTCTTGAATGAAAGGCTGAATTCTTTGCCAAATGAATTGCACTTTGACTATCACTGTACAATCTGCAACTCTCTTGCTCCTTTCCCAACTCTTCCATGAATCGAGTCATCCAAATCATTTCCTTGCTAGCCTCTGTGACTGTAATGTATTCTACCTCTATAGTAGACAAGGCAACAACCTTCTACAACTTTGAAATCCAGCTAACCGCCATTCCACCAATAGTGAACACATATCCTATGGTGCTTCTCCTACCATCCAAGTCACCTACCATATCTGAATCTATATACCCATGTAGAGAAGTGTTTGACCCTCCATAGCATAAATGCCTACTGCTGGTCCCTCTCAGATATCTGAGAATCCACTGAACTATTTTCTAGTGTTCCTTTCCTGGATTGGCCATAAACTTGCTGACAACTCCCACTGCTTGGGCAATATCTGGTCTAATACATACCATTACATACATCAAGCTCCCAACTTCTAAAGCATATGGAACTCTACTCATGTACTCAACCTCATCATGTGATTTAGGAAATTGTTCTTTTCTCAACTTGAAGTGTCTAGCCATAGGTGTGCTTACCGGTTTTACATCTTGCATATTGAACCTCTCCAACACCTTATTCACATAATACTCTTGAGACAAAATCAAACTATGATTTTTCCTATCTCTCTTAATACTCATGCTAAGGATTTTATTTGCTGCTCCTAAATCCTTCATGGCAAATGTGTGAGCTAATTTTACCTTAAGCTTAGTAATTTCCTGCATGTGTGAACCTGCAACAAGCATATCATCTACATATAGTAATAGGATAATATAACTACAATTATCCAATCTATTAAAATAAACACAATGGTTAGATTGACATTTAATAAAGCCATGCTCTGTCATAAACCTATCAGACCTCAAATACCATTGTCTTGGAGCTTGCTTAAGACCATATGAGATTTTCTTCAACCTGTACACAAGGTTCTCCTTACCTTTGACCTCAAAACCTTCCAGCTAATCCATATATATCTCTTCATCCAAATCTCCATGAATAAATTTCGTCTTAACATCAAGCTGCTCAAGATGTAAATCCTTAATAGCAACTAAAGTCAATATAGTCTGAATAGAAGTCATCTTTACTACAAGAGAAGAAATTTCACCAAAATCAATACCTAGTTTTTGTGTAAATCCCTTTACTACCAACCTGGCCTTATGTCTCATTTGTCCATTCTCTCCTTCCTTTAACCTGTATACCCATTTTTTTTTAGTGCTTTCTTTCTGACTGGCAACTCAACCAAATCCCGCGTATGGTTCTCTTCCAAGGAATCAATTTCCTCATTCATGCCAGGCTCCCACTGTTTCTTCGATTCTACCTGCATTACCTCATCAAAACTTTCTGATTCTCTGCCATCAGTGAGCAACAAGTAGTACAAAGAAGGGAAATAATGAATTGGAGGTTTACTTACCCTTTCAGACCTCCTTATGGGCATTTAAGACTCATTTATAGCTTGCTGTCCACCCAAATTTTCTTCTAATAGTGATCGATCTCGGTCATCTCTAATCGATGTCAGTCTATACTCGACCGATGTTGATTCCACCTAACCAATGTCAATTTTTACCTGACCAACATTGGTTTCCACCTGATCGACATTGATTTCTACCTGACCAATGTTGGTTTCCACCTGACTGATGTCGGTCTCTGTGTTTTTCTGTGAGTGATGATTTTTACCCACGAGCTCATTTTAGATCATAACTTCTTCCAAATCAAGATTGCCCTACTCAAAATTTTTTAGCCTCTTGAGCTGATCACTGTACATCACCTTCTCATTGAAAACTACATCACGGCTTCTAATAATTTTGTTAGTTTCTAAATTCATAATCAAAATCCAAAATCTCCAAAACCATAACCAATGAAAGTGCACTGCATAGATTCAGCATCCATCTTCTTTATATTTTCTTTATCAATGTGCATAAAATCTCTAGAACCAATAACTCTAAGAAATGAAAGATCTACCTTTTTACCTATCCAAGCCTCTTCTAGAATTCCACCATCTAGTGTAGTAAAATGTCCTTTATTAATCAGGTGAACCGTAGTATCTATAACTTATGCCCAAAACTGTAAGGGCAAACTAGCATGAAACCTCATACTCCATGCATGCTCCATTATTGTTCTATTCATCCTTTTAACAAATCCATTTTGCTGAGGTGTCCTTGGAACTATCCTTTCCCTGTGTATTCCACTCATAGAATAGTAACTATTAAATTTATTACTGTAGTACTCACCACCATTGTCAAATCTAAGGCACTTCAATCTCAAACCTATTTTATTCTCAACCAAAGCTTTCCATTTCTTAAATGTGTCAAAAACATCAGATTTCCTCTTTATGCAATAAACCCATACCTTTCTTGTAGCATCATCAATGAAAGAAACATAATATTGTGATACTCTAATAGAAGCTACCTGAGCTAGTCCCCACAAGTCTGTGTGAACAAGCTCCAACTTGTGCTTCTTCTTTGTTGACCCAGTTTTGAGAAACCTCACTTTCTTCTATTTCCCAAAAATACAATGCTCACAAAAATCTAGATCTATGCTTTTCAAATATGAAAGCTTGCCTTTTGACTTAAGAACATTTATTCCCTTCTCACTCATGTGACCAAGCCTATAGTGCCACAACTTTGCATCTACATCTAAAGTAGATAAAATAGAAGGAGAATAATCAATAATACAAGTAGATAGATAAAGTGTACCTACTCTCTTACCTTTTGCTAATACAAGTGGACCCTTAGAAACATTCCAAGATTTAGCTATGAGAGTTACTGTGCAACCCTCATCACCCAAATTTCTTGTATAAATTAGATTCCTCTTCAGGATGGGTACATGCATGACATCCTTCAACACCCATGTGTTGCTATTTTGCAAATTCAGCTACACTTTTCCTTTGCCAACAATTTTACAAGGCTCATCATCCCCTAAATAAACTTTTCCAAAATCTCCATGGACATAATCATTGAAAAATTCTCTATTTGGGGTTGCATGGAAAGAGGCACCAGAATCTAAAACCCATGATTCTACTTTATTATCCAAAGAAAATGTAAGAGCATCCTATGCAACAATACCTGCAACTTTTGCTTCTTTATTACCTTCATGCTGATTTTCTTTGTTATCCTTCAACCAGCAATATTTCTTTGCATGCCCTTTCTTTCCACAATTCCAACAGGTTATTCTTCAATTTTTGGATTTGGGTCTACTTCCCATCTTTGACCTTGATTTTCCTTGCTTGCCCTTCTCTCTTTTCCTTCCCCTGATTTCAACACTTAAAGCATTACCTGATGTTTCCCTTGTGCTTTTTCTTCATATTTCTTCATTCAAGATTACACTAACAACATCATCAACTTTCAAGATATTTGAAGCAGATGAAGTATTACTAATTTCCATTACCAAACTATGTCAACTTTCAGGTAAAGAGCATAAGATTAAGAGCCTTAATTTCATCATCAAAAATGATTTTGATTGAATTTAACTGATTTACTATTGTATGGAAATCATTAAGATGACTAGATATAGATCCACCTTCCTGCATTTGCAAATTAAATAATTTCTTCATAAGATATACATTTTCATAGCTGAGGGTTTTTCATATAAATTTTCCAAAGTATCCATTAACTCTACCGTTGTCTTTGCCTTTGATAAGTTGGAAAACACAGAAGCTGCCGGCTCAACCTTATAGATCCAAGAGCCTTTCTATCAAGAATATTCCATTCTTCATCTTCCACATATGTGGGCTTCCTTGAAACCCCACCCAATGGTAAATATATATCTTTTTGATACAAATAATCTTTAATCTGCATCCTCCATAATTGATAATTCTTGCCATTGAATTTCTCCATTCTTAGTTTACTTTCTTCTGCCATTACTTTGCTCCCACTCAATCAGAAACCCCTATGAGTGAATTCTGTAATCAACAAACACTAACACACTCTGATACCAGTTGTTAGTGTTTAGAGCTTTGATACCAATTTTCAGGATCTTAGAGTATAATTGATTACTTTTGTATAAGCAACTAAACACAGAATTGAAACCAGAAGTAATAAGTAACTAGAAATTAGAAACAATAAATAATAGGAGATATGAAAAACAACCAATCTATATTAAACTCTTCTAGAAGGAAATACAATGTATAAACCTCTCTCTCCTCACACCTCATAGATGTATAGTAATTCTCCCTCAAGAGTTCTCTCTCTCTCTCAATCAATTACAATCAACTCAATTACTGAATTATTCCCCCTCTAATTACAATACTACCCCATGGGTCTCTTAAATAGAATTGAAAGCAAAAAATAATTAGAAAAATAGACTCAAGACTAATTTTATTTTTTACATGCAAACTAACTATTCTCCTAAAAATAGAAAATCTGGAAATGCCTAGAAACACATAGAAGTCAGTGTCGGTCTGAAGATGATCGATGCTAGCCGACCTCTGACCAATGTCAGTTGACCACTAACTAATGCCGATTGACCCCTAACCGATGTTGGTTGGTTCTGAATGATGTTGGTTACTGTGTAAGCCCATCAACCTCCACATTAGCTCATTAGTGAAGCTTTTAGCTCCACAACTCAACAATTAAATGCTTCACTCACTATCTCTCTTTTGGGGTGTAGTTAAGATGAATATTAACATAATGTGGGATATGTTCATCTCCTAGATTTTCCTTTTTGATGTTTAATCCATTAACCTTTGGTTGTCATAGATATTATGCCTAAGTATCTATGTTGAATGGTCTTTCTAAGGAGACCAACTTGGCTAGAATTTTATTATCTTTGAACTAAAGAATGACCTATTTATCTAATTCCTCTTGATAAAAGTGATTAATATCCTTGTCATTGATGATTTGTGATTAAAATTATCTTAAACTAGTTATAAACTGAATAATCTACTAGTCATCATCAACTACTTAAAAAATTTCTATATTATTTGGAATAGAATGACATGGTACCAATTCAATGGAGAATATTTTTATCGTATATTATTATAGTGGATCTAGATTAGTAGTAATAATAGTTAATGAGTTAGTGGTCTAATTTTTATCTATGGGAAGTGATATTATGTTGAAAGCTTCAAATCTTTCAATCAAGTCACACACATTGTGCTTGTATCGCTTCACATATGATAGCTTGCACTGGGATTTATTTGTGACTTAGTTGACTAGTAATTTTGAGTCACCAAATACTGATATTTAATTCACATTATTCTTGAGTGAAAACTATAGTATTATAAGTAAGGCCTCATACTCATCTCTATTATTAGTGCATGGAAATTACATCTTATAAATTGTCAATAACTTTTTACCTCATGGATCAACCAACCTAATTCTTACACCTAATCCCTACTTGACTCTAGCACTATCAAAGTGTAGAGTCCATAGATGATTAGAACCTTTGGGTTCTAGCTTTTGTACCTAATTCTAAGTAGTAAAAGTATAAATAAAAAGGTTAGGTGACTCATAATTTACCTCTTCATTCTTGACATTGTACTCCATAATGGGATACTTCATTCTCGGCTCTTTGTCAATCCTAATTTGATTTACATCTCCTCTCCATGGAAACCATATATGATAGAAGTCTATAGAGAGATATCCATTGAGTCTTTTGGACCAATCCCTACTCAATAGTATCTTATAGCCTTTGGGTATGTCTACCACTATCATATCAATGGTCATTTGGACTCTTGGCTTAGATGCTACTTAAATGCATACATTGTTTAATTCTCTAACTACTAGGACCACTATATTATCTAGTTGAGAAACTATTTTCTTTGAGTGGATTGGAGTGAGACATAGCTTTTGACATATGGATGTAGGCATGACTATTTTAGATGATCTAGAATCAACTAAACAATTATGAATATTCTTACCAAATACCCTGCTAGTTAGTAGAAAAGGTAGAACTATTGGCTTGATCTTGTAGATGACATTGGCATCAATAAATTTCACGTTATCTATAGATGATTTAGTTCTTTCCATAGGGGCCTTTCCTATAATGGACTTCCATAGTAGCTCTTTCTATTTGGTGATCTATGCTAACTCTTGAAGAGTAATATCTTAATCTTCTTCATATCCTCAATAGTATTATATCCTCCATTTCTTGGTTCTTCCTTGCTCTACTACTAATCATTCCCCTTTGGAGGGAGTGGATTATTATCCACCTTGTGATTAGAAGGAATTGTCATGGTATTTGGAGTTGATGTTGTGAGTGGTTGCTTACTCCTTAGATTGTATGCACCTATCTAGAACTACTAAAAAGCATGAACTTCATCCATATTGTTTTCTCATTTATTGTCATCTTCATTTATAAGTTTCAAATAAAATAGTAGTGCTTGAAGAGCTAGGATCAAGATGATGCTTAGGTAGATTATGCATCTGATCTTGTCTAACCACCTCTCTTTGAAATATTTTGAATGCTACACAAAATTCAATGCATTTGAGCTCACCATGCTTAGAAGTATTATGAATTCTACTCCAATTGGTAAAATCCATCTCTATTATGCTGATCTCTAAAATCTTGTTAATTTATTCAATCCTATTGAATAATCTATCATATCTCTAGAATCCAATATTTTGATTACCGATTGGGTCATTTGCATTTCCCATCTTCATTTTCATATTTAGGAAATCATTTCTCAGCTTTTGAACCATCTTTTAAAAAGAACTTAGTTCTACCTTTGTGGAATCTAAACCCTATAAAATAATAATGGGAAGTGTATCCTCTTTCTAGTTCTAATAATAACCATTGCCCAACACATGATTGTTTAAGTAGCTAAAATTTATCTATGTTGTTTGTAGTAGTGGAGGCAGTGTGTACAATTGGTTTTGATTGAATTTGGGAACATTTTTCTTCATGTGTGGTACTAAATTTTACACTAGGAAATTGTTATTGACATTAGGTGATCCAATCATCTGGGGATTGAGCTACCTATCTATGTTGATAACTTCTTTGAATGATAATACAAAAGTGTTAGAATAATTTCTCTTCTCAAGAATATGACAATGATAGAGTCCAAAGTGTTCTTATACATTTCCAATGTTAATGCTACCTTTGGTTTATATCTTGGGGTCAACCAATTATACATCTTCTACCATCTTGTGTTAAAAGAATGGATGGGCTCATTAGGTTATCTCTTCATGCTAGTGAAGTGTTGGTATACCAAACTAGGATTGGTAACCTATCCAAACTATGCAAGAAAATTTGCTTGACACTCATCCTAATAAGTGATGGAATTTTTTATTAAATTTAAATACCAATCATAAATAGCATAAATAAAAGTAAAAGGGAATAATCTACATACAAAATCGTCATCTATGACATTTATTAGCCTTAAATCAAATTTAACTGATTATATATGTTCCTATTTTATCCTTGCTCCTAAAGGAGAAAAGGATGGAAAGTACCTTACAAGATTCTGAGGCAAATCATGCACCTCTCTTAGGATGGATATAGTAGATCCAATTAACTAGGGCTATTTTTGAGCCATTAGCTAATTAATAGGTAAATGGTTGCTTATAGGTAAGGGGTTCCTTACTAGAGGGGGATTGTTGTGAACTGAGGTTATTGGCATAATTTTAGGTCTCTTATGATTTGATAAGGCTGAGACTAGAAAATTAGCATGAGAATTAGATATGGTCACTCTCTTAAGTGACTCCAGTGAAACTCTACACAAATAATACCTATTATTATTGAAGGTGTTAGCCCTCCTTCTAGCATGAATGATAATATTTATATCAGTTTTAAGCACACCATAATGTAAAAAGGTAGCCTTTAATGTTTTAAGATCTCAATATAGGTAAACTTCACTCTAGGTAATTATTTATCGATATGTGGGCTATTTCAACCTATTGATGGAATAGGGGTAGGTCATACAGGTTGTTGATAAGGTTTTTGGATGGAGGTGTGATTCCTCATAAGGGTAGTGAATCCCTATGTGAGTTAGATGGGATGCTAGTTGATATTCTAGAGTGGATAGGTCTCAAAAAAATAAAAAAATAGAGGGAAAGGTAAGGTAGAAAATAAATATCTCTAGTTTTTAGAAATTACTTCCCTAGTTGGTTTCTAAAAAGGACAAGTGCTCTTAGAACATATGCATGTTACTAGCAGTAATTACACACACACAATTAGACACAGTTAAGAATTCTAAAGAGATAAAGATGCAATAAATTCATAGGCCTCAGAAAAAGGTTTCTCCTTTTAGATTAGCTATTACACACCCTTAATTATAAGATTATGGTTTGGGGTAGTGAAGTATTTGAGATAGCTATTACACATGTATAGAAAACTACATGAAAGAAAACACTCATACATAATCATAATTATGAATCAATTCGAACTTAATTATCCTAATCAATATGTTTACCAATCTTTCAATAGATTTTTCACATCTATAGATATTTACATCAATCAAAATAATCAAGAATTCATTCATAGCTTTTACACACTAAAGATTATTGAAACATACAACCAAAGAAGGTAACAACTAATTACATAGAAATTGGAAAGAAAATACACAAACACATTTACTGATGATCAAAATTAATATTGCTTCTATATTTAAAAATTCATTGACAAAAATCCAAGTTGGATTACAATTGATTATATGGACTTGGAGAAGGGGTTGCCTCATCCTCCAAGTTCATGCAAGGTCATTACATGTGATATTCAAAATATGAGTTCTAAATGTGGTCTAAAACTATATAAAAGTCTACTTGAATTTATCCATTTAAAATAACCTTTGAAAAAGCTATGTAACATGTGAAATATATAAAAATAGAGGCAATTTTTTATAATTATATCATAAATTATATGCAAACTACAAAAACATGCACCATTTTATAAAACTATACATGATTTATTTATAAGTTGTGAGAACAACGTTTTAGATATTTTAGATTAGTCAACTTCAAAATGGAAATTAGACATATGTCTAAGATAAGTACCACTTTACCAATGTTTTAGAACTAGTGACACTATTATTAACTAAAAATAACTGTGTTGCATGTCATCCCCTATAAATCCAACCCTTTCTTATTCAGTTGTTGATTCTTCATTTTCATATTTGTATGTGTTCATATTCCTTATTGAGTCTAGATCCTTGAAAATTCCACTATTGATTCACATAGTTGATTTGATGCATGATGGAACACACTGGCCATCTATTTTCCTAGGCCCAATAACCTTTTATTTTGAAATGGCTAATTTATGAGCTTAATTTTGATATTCATGTGACTATCAAAGACATCCTCATGACAATCGATGACATCTTCATGACTATCATAATTTAATCTCCTATGATTTTCCTTGGTGATCTTGAATTTTATGTTCACACGACTATTAAAGATATCCTCATGATCATCAATGATGTCCATGTGACCATCACATCAGTGTAACTCCTTGTGAGTTGGATACTTATCGTTAACTAGTTTTCTCTACTATGAAATAACAAATAAAAAGAGGACTTAACATAATATTTTAGGAAATATGTATGAATGACCCTGCATGAATATTATAGCCTAAGGTCTTAGTATTAATAAAATATGATTTGGACTTGGGATAAAAACATCTTAAATTAAGCTCAAAACATAATTAAAATGTTCACTAAGCAGGGGTACCACTTAGAAATATGGTCTCGAGGAAATTGTTGCAGGGGAATGTCATAGGATTGCTATTCTGGGGACCCTAATTTCATCAAACAAAATGTTTGAGACATAAAGTCTATAGGAATTCCATCAAGGGAATTATTTTGGATAAAATTTTGGAAATAATTCTCCTAAAGACCCATTTTTCTTGAATAAAATGTCTGACGGAATGTTTGAAGGGATGGTCTCAAAAAAAGGCTAAAGGGCATTATGTCTTAGACAAAATGTCTGAAGGAATTGGCTAAAGGGAAAAAGGCCTAAGACAAAAGTCCTAAAGGGTAAATCTCAAATGGACAAAGGATCTACTTTGTGGAAAAAAATCTTGAAGGGTGTACTTTATAAGTTAATTTTTTGGTGGGGAAAGGGTTAAATACAAAAGTTTCAAAGGATAAGTTACACAAATCCCAAAAGGGTATGTGCCCTTAGGGTCATTGTTTCAAAAAATTTGTATTGGCAACATTGCTTTAGGGAATTGTTTTGGGCTTTTTGCATTGGATAAAATGTTTGATGACAAATTTTTTGGAAGGGTCATTTTCATTAGATAAAATGTGTGAGACAAAAATTCTAAAAGGAATTAGATTGTAGGTAAAAAATTCCTAGGACATAAGTCCCGAAGGGTTATTTTTGAAGGGCAAAGGCCCAAGATAAAAGTCACAAAGGCACTCTCAAAAAGGTAGAAGGGCAATTTTAAATAGGCCAAAGGGTAATTTCAAAAAAGTCAAGGGGAACTTTGATTGGGTAGAATTTTGAAGGGTTTAATTTGTAGGGGATTTTTTCCATTACAAAAGTCCTAAAAGATTTACTTCGTAAAGGCCAAAGGGTATGCCTAGAGGGATAAAGGAAATATTTCAAAAGATTTGTTTTGGATAAAATTTCTAGGACAAAATTCATTTAAGGGAATTATTTTGGATAAAATGTTTGTAATAATTTTCCCAATGGAATAAGTCTAAAACACATATTCTAAAGGAAAGTTTGAATGGATGGGATGAATGGTGAAAGACATGAGATTTCAAACAAAATGGCCATGACAAAATTCTTGTAAAACAAATTTCATCGGGGGGAATTTATTTTGACAAAATGTCTACAATAATATCCCTGACAAAGTTAAGTCCATGACCAAAAAATATTGCAACAATAATTCTAAAACACAAAGTTCGAAGGAAAGTTGGATTATGGAGAAAATACTCAAAAAAGACAAATTGTATAAGTCTAATAAAGATAAAAGCTTGAAAACATAATCCCAATAGAATAAGCATGATAGAAATAATTAGTCTATGAACATAATACCAATGCCATTTTTCTAAAGAATGAAAAGGAAAACAATCAAATCCTCTCCTAGATTTTGCATAAACATAAGGAAGAAGGGCTCTATCTCATGACCATAGTCTAAAATTAAAAGTGGGTCCCTATTTCAATAAAAAAAAGAAGGGTCGTTGGGTATAATAGTGACTTAGGCCTATTTGAAAGTGTGTTGTGATTAAATGTGACCCATGTAAGATTCCTTAAGGGTTAAGACATGTATTATGGCTAAAATGAAAGATTGTGATCTTGATAATCATGATAGCTCTATAAATGGTTAAACCAAATGTGTTGGTTTCTACATTTTTTAGAAGACTTATGCAAGGTGTACATGTGAGAGTTGTGGAATGAAAGAGAAGTAGATGTGCCTAGTGGATGGGTTGATAACCAAAGCAATTTTTTGACTATGTGTATGACCTATATGTCATATTTTTGATGTTATAATAGTGCTCTTGCAGTTTGAGGATATGCAAAGAGGTCTGAGTGTGCATATGAAGATATTTTTGTGTGAAGAAAGAGAGAGATTGTGGCATCCCTATGTGAGAGGCATATGTATGAAATAGAAAAGAATTTTATGTAAAGTTTATATAATATGATATCTATCATCAAGTGTTGAAGACATCATTTCTAAGGTGGGGGTGTTCACTTTAAAGAAGGGTCTAAATGACTTGATCTTCTTTAGGGGTAGTTGCTCCTTGTGAAATAAGTGATTCACTAAAGTCCTTTAGTTAGGAGGATTTGTTCAAGGTTTTCTAGTCTAAAGGAGTTAACCAATCTCTTGTTTATAATTTATTATAGGACAAGTAGTCCATGTGTTGTAGGCTTGAGAGTGGGTTTTATTCCCCATGAGTTTTTCTTATAGGAACTATGTGTTATGTGTTTGACCTTGTATATATAATGAATGAATGAGTTATCTTGTTAATGTTGCTTGATCAAGTTTTTATATGTTAATTATCTAATAGTCTGAAAGGATTGGAATTGAAATTGAAATATCTGGGCTCACTGATTCACCCCCTATCAGTGATTATACCTCTAACATATTTGACACTAAATGGTCTTCCACTAGATGCACCATTTGGTTATCCACATCCCATGGATATGATTTGGGTCTATACAGATATTAAACTTTGTTTATATATTTTTTCATTTACATATATATTATTTACTTATATTTAATTTCTTTTCTCTCACTCCTTGCACATAGTTTATTTTCATTTTCTTGTACATAGTTTATTTTCATTTGCTTGTACATACCTAGTTAGATACTTTCACCACTTTGTGTAGTTTAGTTTCAGATGCATATACTACACATGGGTTGGAAATTATGGATTAATAGCCTAATTGAGTTCTTTATCCACCCATATGATAGGATTAGATACAGTTATAGTATTATTTCATCACTTTGTGTAGTTTAGTTTCAGATGCATATACTACACATGGGTTGGAAATTATGGATTAATAGCCTAATTGATTTATTTATCCACCCATATGATAGGATTAGATACAATTATAGTATTATCTAATCTATTCACAAGTCATGATCCACCAAGCAAGGGTGGGAAATGATGGAGTCAAAATTGGATTGAGTTATTTAACCACCCACATATGAGGATTGAGTAATATATCATCTTAGTCCAAGGTATTAAATTATTTTATCACTATGTACATGCACACACATGTTGTCACTAGGTTCATGAATTAGTTTGCATACCTAATGAGGTGTATTTATTCCTTTCCTCTTTCATATCTCTTGACTCAACTATACACAGTTACTTTACTCAACATAGTCTTTTGATTTTGACATATCTTAAGTAAGGACTGATTTATGCACATTTCATTATAGGTCATTGATTTATATACACAAACCCATATTCACATACTTAGACTTAGTTAAATGGGCTTCACTTCCTAGGTAAGTCTAAATATGCTTATTTTTCCTATATACTAGTTATTTCACTTTTTTTGCATTTCAAGCATGAATGGGGGAATGTAATCACTTAAAAGTGGTATTTATTGCTACAAGTGTTGATTTAGATATAATATTCATAGATTAGCCCTAAACCTATATTAGATCCTCTATCACACTTTTCCAAACATTGTGTGGAATATAAACATTTCTAATTAGCTCAAACATAGTCCCATAATTGCATTCCCAAATGTCAACCCTTTGTTCTAAATATCCTACCAATTACACACTAGTGCCTCATTAAGGACACTAGAGTCACATGGCATTAGTGTCCCCAACTTGGCACTAGTTTCCCTTTCCCTAACTCTTCCTAATATATATTTTAAAATGTGTAACCCTATTAAGGTTGGCCTTATAACATTTTATCACTTACACACTATAAATAAAAAACTATTATACCATTATCCACTATATGGAAAATAGATTCAAAAAACCTATTTAAATAATAAACAAGTTGTGTAAAATCAAGGTTATTAATCCCTATTTTACCTATTTATGCATAATACCATCTAAATCTACCCTAAGCCTCAATTTTAAATATTTCCAATCTCAATCACACTCAAGGAATTCAAGACCACTATCATTTTAACATTTTATTTCACTTAAACTAAGCACTAGGTGAGAGAACTAGATCGAGCTTGATCCCTCCTAGGAGTATTGGTATGTAGGAAACTCTCTTCACATTAGGGTTTTAAGGATGTTCAACATATCATACTAATGAACACACATTTTTATCTCATGCCATACTTTTAAGGATGATTAGAGTATGTACATTAAATCAACTATTTCATGCATAATATAGATTTTTAAATTTTATGTGCATAGAAACAAAACCTAGAAACATAAGCATAGGTTCTCCCAAAAAATAGGAATAGTCCTAAAAAGATGACACTAACACCATTTTCAAGACACTAGAGCCACATGGAGATATTATCTAGGTGGGGTGTTACTATCTAGTGAATAATATGACCTAGGAACCCTATTGATGACACTCAAACCTATCTGTAACTTAGTTTTTAACATCTATATCTTTTATGATAGTTGTTTTCAAGATAAATCTCTATTTGTACATATTTATTACTAGTTTTATAAACTCAAATCAATTCAAAATCTATAACAAATCAATGGTTATTTATTGCATATTATTTCACTAATTTAGGCAACTCAACCTTTAATCTAACTTAGGATTTACATAAGTAAAACCCTAAAAGGTTAAAATAAGGCCATATAGGGACAAGTATCAAAAGAGCATACACATTGATACATGATATGTAAAATTAGGGGGCACAATATTCACCTAATAAATCTACTATTTTTTTCTATAATTTTCTTAGAAAATTTTATATACATGTGGAAATAATTATGTATATTACTTGATTAATTTGTAGCTATGTATCGATGGGGTGTTTTTAATTAATATCACATGCACGGTATCATTAAAGATGTTGAGATTCATGGTAAAATGGACTCTTGGTATTAGAACATACTATGAAATGTTTATATATATCTTGATCAATTTACGTGAGAGGAATACATTAGTTCTTGGGTCTGCCACTATGTATATGTCTACACCTATGAGCACATGTTTGTGGCTCATGAGTACTATGACACATTTAGAGTGGGAACATTTATAAATGTATGTGAAAATATAGGTTGATATCTCACATCATGATGGATTTCAAGATATTTATAGATCAATTAACTATTGATTCTATCATATGGATCCATATAGAATATTTTCTATGTGGATAGAGGATGTCTTACAATTACATTGTACTAGAGTGAGGAGTTTGATTTAGGATATATGTACTAGTGTGTATGAGTACATCATGAGGAAATTTGGTGTTACAAAAAGTGTGTCTTTAACACTGATGGGGTGAATAATACCCATAGATATGGGTAGAATATTATAGAGATAATTTATTCAATTTATACATAGGTATCACTTATTCTAGTATGGAATGTGGATCCACTAATAGTGATTATATATTTTAATAATGCAAGGTATATGGTTGAGTATACATTTTTGTGGATGAAGTCATGATGTGTCCTATTATTTTGTGTTTTGGTATAGGTATCCACCACTAGTAATGATATGTATCCAAAGGTATCTATGGGAAGATATGGATATGAGGTAAAGGTGGCTAGACATCTTAATACCCCTATTGTAGATAAATGTATGCATACACATTTAATTATATTTTTTAGTATATTAATCATAATTCACATATCAGTTATTGAATTTTTTTAAATGTCATATGTTTTCAAAGATATGATTATTATATGACAATCATTGAGGCTTACATTTAAGCACTAACATGTCATATCCCAAAGAAAAAAATTCTACATAGTCTATTGTAGAGGGTAGATGACATATTAGGCATTCAATGTGCACTTTGTTTTATGTTTTTGAATTTTTCATCACCACCTACATGGTTATTTTAGCTAAATGATATAAGTTTATATTGCATAAAAAATCTTAAAACATAGCTAGTGAGTCAAAAAATACCTTTGCTAGATGGTAACATGGAGCTATCTCAGATAATTTTTACTGAGTATATGTAGTTACAAATAAATCATGTGAAGGTTACAATATGCATTAAGTCTATATTAGTTATATACAAGTAATTTGAGGGATGTAGTATATCTTAGTAATGATAATAATGAGACTATAATGGGGCATCTTCTTCTAGCGCTACTAGGCTTAGGGTAGGATGATTATAGTGATGTAAGGGGGTAGGGCCATCATGTGCCCATTATTTATTGATATATTTGATATTGTAAAAATTTATTTCATGATATGTATATTATTTTTTAATATGATTTATGTGAATTTATATGATATAATATTAATATTAAAATATGTCTCTTGTTATTTTTTATTGATGTCTTTGATTATTAGTTAAAATTTTAATGTTTTAAATGATAGAATGCATAGATGTGACACATGAACTATATATCATTGAAGCATTGTGTATATTTTTGATTTTAACTAATCAATTATTTCATTTAAATAAAAAACACCAGTTAAGATGCAATTATTTAACCAACCACTTGGATATAATAATTCTACATTATATTGATATTCATAGGTAGTGGTATCTTATTGTTATACACGTGGCACTAAACTCATATGAAAAAATGAATTACATGTTTATTAGATAATTGTATTAAACCTACTTGATATGATGAATATAATGATATATGTCTATTGATAATATCTTGAATTTGATTATTTTCTTTATTTTTTATTGAGTACCCTTTACTTTTTCAATTTATTAATTTTTAATTTTTTTAATATAATTTGGTGTCCATACTTGTATGATTTATGATGTAAATATACTCTTAATATGAGCCTTAATTTCAAATTTTCTATCTCTTTGATATGTAAGTAAACCAACTTTAAAATTAAATGTGATAGTCATACTAACCTTAACTAATTTTACTTCCATTTTTCACATACAAGATTCTCCCAATATTGAATTGAATTGTGTAATAGTAGGATTAACATATAATAATGTATCCATTTTCTTAGGCCCAAGATAAATTAATATAGTATCATGTCCTATTACATCTTGATAAGTTTTTCTATGTTGTAAATCCCACTTATTGTATTCCAATCCCCTGATAAACCCAACTATGCATGCATTGCACAAAAATGTCTTTATATGTTTACCTTCTATAAAAACTTAAATTATCATTGGTTCCCTGAAAGGAATGTCCTAGGATAGATTGATCATTATAGATTATGAATTATAATATCTTCTTCTATTATTACCTTTCATAAAATATTGATTAACCACTTAGACCTTTGTTATAATGTCTTGGGATACTTTAGCCTTGTATAATGTGCAATATAATAATATAGAGATGAACAACTTATGGGCATATTATTATATTTTAAATATGTAATAACACCCCTTGCCACAATTTGTTCAATTTTATTTTTCAATGCATAACAATTGTTATCGTTATTCACATCAATTTGATGAGAGTTAAAAAATGTTATTACCACCACTCATGTTAGGAAATGTGTAGGGTAATGGTGATTAGATATTTATCCTATTTTTATTAAGTGTAAAACTAAACAAAGATAATTTTTTTGAATAAATTATATTACTTAAGATAAATAATTACTAAACAAATATGATTACAACTATCTAAATATAATAATTTGTTATTTATATAAGACACTAAAGGAATAATGTACTTAGCTTATTTTAGGTTTTTTCAAGTATATAGATGGATAAAATTATTAAAAATAATTTGAAATGGTCTTGTGAATTCTTATATCTAGAAATAATGAATTTTTTCACACCTAGATAAGTCTATACTCCTTAGAGACCTATGTAGTTCAATTGTATCTAATGTATATTATGACTATCCATTATATTTTTACCATTATGTTATTATGTCACCCACTCTACCTATGTATGATTACGATGCCTATACATTATGATATCTATAAATCTGAAATAATATCCTTGTTATCCTTCTTTTCAAAATAAACCCTTGTAATGCATTGTAAGATAACTCTAAAACTAAGACAAATGGTTGAGATATTCTTATACACACCCCAATACTAATTTTTTCCAATGTATTAAATAATTTTAAGATGGAAGTTAAACTAAACATAGTTCTACCACCTAGCTAAGTGTTTTCAATATTGTGTATGGATTTCAACACTTGACACCCTATGACTTGAACTTGAAAAATAGTATTTATACTTAATGCAAGGCTTTCTCCTTTGAGGGATTTCAAAATTGGTATATTTGGGTATTTTATTTCAATGTGTATAGTGATTTATAATAGTATATAGATATATTTATAGATAGAAAAATTCTTAGGATTGATACATTTATATATCTAACTTTTAGGGTGATTTACTCCAAACCAACATGCAAGATGTGTAGGTTGCGACATATAAATAATTTTAAGTTTGGAAAATAGAAGGGTGTAGAGAAAATTACACCTTAAGTGGAAAAATCATGTTAGTGGACCTATCTCAGTAGTGTATAATTGTGTAGAAAATAATAATAGTGACATGAGGCTACGAGACAATTCTAATAATGATATTAAGTTGTTTAGGTAGAGACTAGGAAGATCCTATATATAATTCCATAGGATCAAGCTATAACTATCTTATCTTAAAATATATATACTCTAAGAAGTTTAATTAGAGAGCATTAATGACACTTAATTATTTAGTATCTGACCAAATGGATCTATAAACCTAATAATAGGAACACCTATAACACAATGTCAAAAAAAGGGTTCCAAAGCCTTTAAGACACTAAAAAAATGAAGAAAATTTAACTATATATATGTTTTTTAAGTAATCTAATATTGGAAAAAATGATGCAAGTAATGGGGAAGTATTAGAAACATATTAAATTAGGTAAGGAGCCATGTTAGGCAAATGGGAGCCTAGACTACATAAATTGATAGATGATAGGTTCAATCAATCTTATAGCCGCACTAAGTATATGTGTAGATAAATATTAAACAAGGAAATGCACATTAATTAGCCAATAAACTATAAAACTCACATATAATAAATGAAAGATATAGGGTCATAATATACTTACCTTGAAGAGGACATCTCAAGCCTCGATGTCCCCCTTAACCAATGGTTATTTGGAACATATTTGTGTGGTTTTAAGGATATCAAAGGAAAAATCATGATCTAGGATAAAAGGAATCCTATCAATGCATCCAAGGCTCCATGAAATAAGATTTACATTAAGAAAATATCTTATGAAACAACTCCTCCAAGTGTAGGTCTAGGGCAAAATTATGATAAATAGAAAATGAAATGAATCTCTCTCTCTAATTTAATGAAATGGTAAAGTATATTTAAACTAGTTAATGATCTTAATCCATCTTGAAGGTTAATTAAACACCATCATCTAGCTTGATGTAATTTATAATTGGATGACTAAACTCAAACTACATTGACAAGGTTGATATAATTTCTAATATCACATCAAAATTAAATACCATCAACTAGCTTGATGTAGTTTAGAATTGGATAATTAAACTCAAACTATGATGACTAGGTATATATAGTTTCAAATATTCCATAAATTCATTCAAAACTACATCGATCGGTTTAATGTAGTAGGTTTAATTTAGGTTCCAAATAAAGCTACATCAGATCAAGATAATGTAGTAGTAAAAATATGTCTTTATATAGGTATAGGGTGTAATATGAAAGGATATAAATTAATGGGATAATTTGAGAAAGTTAAAATGATATGGGAATGATATAGAAACAAAAATATCTCTCTCAAAGCTTCTAAGTCATTCCCACCTTTTATAGATTATTAAGTCTAGATTTTTATGTTGAACTAGTCTTATACACTTTAAAAATATATCTCAAGGCTCTACCCTTTAGTTTTACCTCCCTCATAGTTAAAAAGGCTCGCACTTTCCACTTCACTAGTCTAATTACTTATTTCTTAGTCTAAACCTAATTATTTTGATTATCCAAATCACTTAGAACCATAAAAAGATTAAAATATGATATATATCCTCAACTATTAGTTTTAGAAACTAAAAAACTTTATTCCATCCTAGATAATTATGTTTAGGGAAAGATAATAGTTTGACACTATTTTCCCTGCTCCAACACAAGGTTGATTAAGTTAAAAACACTCAAAATTAAAAATATTTATAAGTATATAGGTCAGCCTAAGAATGTCATTAACCCTTCCATGAGGATTATTTCAAAAGAGATAATATAATTACAAGTTAAAGTGAATTCATTTCTACATCTAGAAAATTACTAGGAAAACACCTATAAAAGCTAAATCAATCACACAACTAAGATATTTTTCACTATGTTCCCCTATTTTCATACCAATTTTAGGATAAATCATACTATAGGTATTAAGCACTCAAAATATATACCATGAGCCATATTTTTTATGTTACAAGATAGATCACTACATGCATTGTCATATACTATATTATACCTACATTCACACACATTCATACACATAGGGGAGAATTACATAAGTATGAGGACCTCTTTGTATTATTATATATATAGGTAATGCTCATTAATAAAGGGGTATTTGTGGTCAACTTGACACCTTGATCCCAGTAACCCATTTTTGTCAAGGTAACCTAACCTAAGGTGGAGATTAAGGGTTTGAGGTTTTTAGGTGATAACATAGTAGACAAAACATAGTGGTAGAAAATATAGTATGACAAAATGTCATGATCGACATAATATTGTAGGATAAAATGTTGATAATATAAAACATAGTGATATTAAGAATGTAGCACAAAATTTAGTGAGGAGCATAATAATCTTGAAAAATTGGACAATTAATACAACATAATTACAACATGTAATAGATGCAAACTAATTGAATAAATGATTTTGAATTGTCAAATTTTTATTGACATTCTCCAAATTATTATATTTGAATGTCATTGGAATGATTGTGAGTTTACACTTGTATTTAAAAGTTATGTGTGATGCCTCATAAATATTTTAGGAAATTATCTCTCAAATAATTTATAATTAGTATTTCAATTTTTGTGGTTGTGTCCATGTATTATTTATTTTGAGGGGATCCTTAAGGTTCTATTATGTATTGTTCCATGGAAACATCGATGAAGATTTTTTCCTCTTGCACTGATTTTATTAATTTATAGACTATTTGGTGTTGTCATGTTAGGAGCTCATTGAATCCATGTTCATCATGTGATTATGTTCCTACATGATTGTGATAATATCAACTTTTGTACAAGCACATCCATTATATTTAGTTATCATGATAATATTTTGTACATCTCCATATGTATTTTTACTGTAACTTCCATATACATGTATATATGTGGCCTTGGTCAACTAAAAAGTATTTCCATTTCTATCTTTTGAAGAATTCAAGTAGCATGTTTAGTCTGGCCTTAAATAAATTCTACTACCCCAAGTTTTGTGTTAGCAATAATTTTTCCAACTACATTTAATTCTAGTAACATTTTGCATTTACTACCAATAGTAAATGATGTTTTCTAATACTATGTTTTCATACACTACATTTTCATTGGGCACTAATTTGAGATACAAATAGCCATCAACATTAGATGAATGATATATAGATACATTAGAAGAAAGGTGACGAAAAATTGAAAAATACCTAGTTGGTTACTATAGATACCTAAAATTTGTCACATTTAGTGTCATAATTAACTTTGCTTAATATTAGGACATTAACACAAACATCACTCTAAATTCAGATTTGATCATAACATCACCTACATTATTTTTTGAATAATTAATCAATACACACATAATTCTATAAAATTAATTAAAATCCATAATTTTCAATTCACCAATCATCTTCCACACTTATATCAACCAAATGTTGAGTCATCCAACTACTTCCTTAACTTCCTCAACCAATTATTGAGTTATTATTAAACATTTAATATAACTTGGTGTGTCATATAACTACAATGACTCATTCATGATAAAATTTCAACTACCAACTAAGTTTCCCCTTTTATCTAAAACTTATGAGGAATTTGTCTCTTTGACTTGGATGAGGGATCAAGTATGACCATCCATATTTAACATTATTCAAGAAATTTGGATTTATCCCAACCATCCATCTTCCCACCCAAAATCCTATAAATGGAAGTGTCATCCTCAATTTTATTCATACAACTTCAAGGTATCTAGTTTATATCAAATTTATCCTATGCATATAAATAGAAATCAATATTATACAACCCTATGTTTCCTAATTTCCTTTGTTTGGAGAATTAATTGAGTGCCCACATTCCAAGAAGAAAGAACACATAATAATTCACAATGGAGATGGTCATGATGTATTATACATTTTTTGTAAGTATTTATATGTTTATCTCTCTTTTGTGTATTATCTTTATTATAGGATTAGTTTGTATTTAGAATAATATTTTGTACGCATGTCATTTTCTAGTTTTGTTTAGATTCTGATTTTTATATATCACATTCTCGCATTCTCAGTGGTACTTTTCCCAAATATTTTTCTTATTATCATTTATTATTGTTTGTTTTTAAGGTTTAATTAACTTTATTTGCTATGCAGGTTTTAGGTTATTTTTAATCCAAGTTATTTTATTTTATTATTTTCCTAAAGTTAATTTAGTTTTTATTTAAATAAAAACACAATACTATTAAAATAAAAATAACTTTTAATTTCCAACCTAGGGTTTTCTTATTTTTTGTAGGTTGGTTCAGATTTAGACTAACACAAACATGTTAAAATTTCATGTAGATATTGTTAATGTAGTATTTTATTATATTTAATGGTTTTTCACTACACATATTTTTTAGATTACTTAGGTGTTATTTTAGGTCATTGGGAAAAATAATCCCACATTCATTAGGATGTGAGTGAAAAACCTGTCATACACTAATATATATACATTTCCTAAATATATTTTAGCTAAAAAAGCTAGTTGATTGATCATGTTTGATTTCACTTGTACAATAGGTATCTATTCTACATAATTTATATTTACATATTACAATGATTTATGATTCGTATCTACTCAAACCTCAATCCTTGATTCTGACCTAATCCAACATGGTATCAAAACATGTTTTTTGGTAGCCAAATTCCATAGTTTCTATTGTGAAATCTTGATTTTTAAGTTAGATCTCGTAGATCTACCTTTTTTTGACCTAACATATTAAAGATTCACACTTCCTCAAATTTTTCTCTTCTTTTGGGTTCCTTGGTTGATCTAGATTTTAAAAAGAACAAGGGAGAGACATCTCTTATTGGTAATGTTTCATCCAGTAGATATTCATGGAAAACATCTTAGACCATTAGGTTCAAAAGGTTCCAAAACCCTAGGATCAATTATAAATATGACCTAGTTTCATAACATTAAATTTTGGCCATTTTTGAGGGGTTAGAGGCATTTTATTGGATTATATGCAAATGCATACCACCAAGGTCTCTTAAAGAAAAACCATTTTTGGGGTTTTATAGGTTTATTGAGAAAATTGGTGGGTTTTTTTATGGATTTTACAAAGTAATAGTAGATCTATTATTTTCTAAAAAAAAGTAGAGTTTCTACCCTTCATGTACATGCCAGACTCTCCAATGTTCTATGCACCTACTAGCATACCTCACATTTCCACCAACTCCTAGATGAGCCTCTCCTCACTCATGTAAGAATTGGCTCTCATCCTGACACCTACTAGAGTTATTCATGTTCTTAGGACCTATAAAAACCTTGGTTCATTCTAACACCTACTAGAAACACTTGTAGTCTTGACACCTACCAAAACTCCTTGGAATCTTGACATTCCAAAAATTGTGGCCCATCCTAACACATGGCATAACTACATATGATATTAACACCTATTTGAGATGAACTCAATCCTAAAAACTACTAGATCCCCATACTTTTTGATAATTTCACCTCAATGGTTTGATCCTAACATAGTTATATATATCATGACTACCTCTAACATATATAGTTTTTACTATAGTGTTTGGGTCACCTAATCCTAACACAACTATTTTAAACATGAATTCCTTTGACATAGAAATTTTTGATGATTGAATATGGGTTATTTGATCATGAATCCTATATCTCCAATTCTTTCATATGATGCCCCTAGCTATGATGCCCTACATTCCATTCAGATGCTTCTACTAACCTACATACTAACATCTAAACTCTAGCATCTATTGGAAGGGTTCCTAATCTCAATGTGTGAAACTTTAACATGAAACTTTTATGTACATCTCCAATGTTAACTCTAACATAAATTTTTTATGTGATGACCACATGAATGTAAAATTTAATTAGTAGGTTTTAAAGACTATTTATTTGGGATTGGGGTTCATCACAGTGACATCCCCTATTTTAAGCTTGGGCCCTTGTTCATATGGGATTTTATCCATTGGTCATAACCAACTCAAGGGGACTTGACTTTTTCTTGAAAATTTGAACCAAAATCTTTCATATCAAAAATTTATGCAAGGTGAAGATTTATTTTGTGAATAATAACTTCAAACTCCCATAAATTTTAGCCTGTAGCTCATTTTGAGGTGCCATGTTTTTAAAAGTGTGAGTTTTTTCAATCTCTACACATTGGTTCTATTATCAAGCCTTATAAAATTGAACATCTATATTTTCATGTGGTGTTTCATATCCTTATATTTCTTAACAACATTAGTTAAAAACATACCTACTTATTGAAATGGATTAAAATCAAGTTCTTACACCATTCAACTATCTTGAGTGAAAAGTCAAAATACAATTCTTATTGAGTATTAAAGGGTTGCATTGAATCATTATGGGTAAAGAAATATAAATGAAACTTCATGTAGAGAAGTTTAATTGGTTTAAAATAAGTGATGAATCCTATGGTCTATTATGTTTATTTGTGTCTCCCAATTTACTCTTTCGTATTGAAGCTACAAATTATCTTAATGATGGTTGGACCATTTTGGAAACAATCTTTGGGAAGAGGACATAATGAGAGGTCATGAATTAGGAAATAAGATCATCAGCTTGAGCCCATGTTATTTTAACACTTTATAAGACTTCTTCACAAAATTCAATTCACTTATGTTTTAGTTAAAATTGTGTGTCATAGATAAAAAGGATGATCAATTGATTCTTTTCATGCTTTCTAAATTGGATTCTGACTATTTTATCTTCATTTCTACCATCCATACCATAAAGTGTACCCTTGGAGCTACATGGACCATGTTATCCTTAGATTATTTTATTACTGACTTAACATGGGAGCAAGACAAACTTATTTAAATAGTTACACTTAATTCCTCCAAATAACATGCCTTAATTTTGATTTATGACAAATGGAATAATTCTAGTAGTAAAGAGAAGAAATATAACAAGAAAGACCCAAAGAAAATAAATGGTTATAAATCTAATGATAAGTCCAAATCATTGATTGAATCCTCTTCTTCGAGTAGGAAACCAAAGAAAAAGAGGCTCACATTAGATCACCAATCCTGATTATACACTTTCTCACATTTTTCTTCTATTCAACCTTCTACTGATCTACTCACTGATATAGATGGGGTGTGTAAATTATGATATGAATGATTTAGCCATCTTCACTATCATTACAAAGAGAAACTAAGTTGTAATGACATGGTTGTAGGGTTCACTCATGTTGATTTTTCTAATAAAATTTTCCAAAGTTTCATATTTGGTAAGCATCCTAAAGAGAATTATGACAAAGGTAAATCATAAAGAGATACACATATATTAGAGCTAGTTCACAATGGCATCATTGGGCCATTTTTAGATCTTTCATTCAATATTGATAGATAGATTTTTACCTTCATTGATTAGGTAAAGCCATCAATATTTTAGGATTTTAAAGAGATACCTTCATTGATTAGGTAAAGCCATCAATATTTTAGGATTTTAAAGGTAAATCATAAAGAGATACAATATTGATGGCTTTACCTGATTAGGTATATGATTATTTTAGGATTTTAAGGCACTTGTAAAAAAATAGTTAGGTAAAGCCATCAATATTTTACACACAAGTCATAGTGGTATGTCATTAATCATTCTGAGTAATTATACACTTCAAGGGGGATTTAAATATAATGTAAAATTTCATATAGTCCTGATCATAATGGTGTTTCAAAACATAAGAATAGATCTTCAAAAGATATGACCAATTGTATGCTACACTCCAAGTCTCTTAAACCTCAATATTGGGCTACGGTCATCAACTATGCTTGTTATATCTATAACTAAGTTCCTCATAAAAAATAAATGGATTAAATCATTTTGAAGTTTAGAGTGATAGGAACCCAAAGCTAAGTAATTTTAAGTGTTTGGATATCCTATTATGGTTTGTATCCTAATAAGAAATGGAAGCAAATGGAACATAAGAGTCAATCTTACATCTTTGTTAGATATCCTAAGGGTTTTAAGGGATACACAATTCTCCATCCCACCACTCATGATTTGTTCATTAAGATAAGTGTTCATTTTAAGGAGAGTCCTTATAATCCACACTTGACACATATCCCTCTTCCTTCAAATTTGTGTGAGAAACTTTGCAGTGATGTAGATTTATCTTTTAGTTCTTATGATGAGAGTAGTGGTGAGGAATCTCCTCCTCCTTCTCCCAGACTATATTTAGAGGATGAGGAATATCCTCATGACTCTTTGACATATTTTTCTAGTTTTTTTATAAATACAACATAAAGTGTTGGCCATTGGGTTAGATATCCATCAAAAAATAGGTGAATGCATTTATAGTTATAAAATATCCCACATTTATTCATTAAAATCTACTTATGATCAATAATTTTCCATGATGTATCAGACACACATAAGTGGGATAATACTATGGAAGAGGAGTATGGTTCCTTGCTAAGGAATAACACTTGGGATTTGGTCCCTCTTCCTAAGGTAAGAAAACTTTATTGATGTAGATGTATTTATCAAACACAATTCTTATAAGATGGGTCTTTAGACAAGTTTTAAGAAAATTTGGTATAAGACATTTTTCTCAAGTATCTAACATTGAATATATCAAGACATTTTCCATATTTACAAAAATGAACTCAATCTAAATCACTCACTATGAGACATCACTATGATGTTCATTAGATGAATTTGAATATTTATTTTATTTATGATGACTAAAAAAAGGAAATACACATGGAGAAACATCAAGGATTTAAGGATTTTTTTTCTTAGTTTGCAAACTTTAGAAATATATATGGCTTAAAACAAGCTCTTCAAGCTTGGTATGCCAAGATGGACTCCTTTAATCTTTTAGGTTGGTTCACTAAACATAATTTTGATTTGAATGTCTGTATTTTATGATAAGATGATTCATTATTGATTCTAGTTCTCTATGTGGATGGTATATTAATCACATGGAGTTATTCAACCACCACTAAAGTAGTGAAAATTGCTTTGTTTGATAGGTTATGAATGACTAACTTGGGCTTATTAAATTACTTCCTTAAGATTGAAAATTTTCATTATTAATCTGAGATATCTATTACACAAGAAAATTATTCTCTTAATTTGATTGCATGATTTAACATAATCAACTATAAGCCAACTCTAAATCCCTTTTTATCTAGTATGAATATTGAGGTTGTTTGTCCTCCTTTGGTTGATGCTACCTCTTTATTGGTAGTCTCATATATCTTAAACACACTAGACATAACATTTCATATGTAGTAGGCATGATCTCTAGATTTATGTAGGAACCACATGAGATATACAAGAAAGTAGCTAAGTAGATTCTCCACTACATTCAAGGTGCCCACAGTTCTGGGATTCATTATGGAGTAGGCATTGATGATGACTTGATTGGGTATACAAATTTAGATTGGGAAGGTGATATTTAGAATCATAATTCTACTTTAGGGTATATTTTATCCTTTCCTTACCAATTAGTTGGTCAATCAAGAAGTAGAATGTTATTTCTTTATCTTCTATAGAGGTAGAATATAGAAGAGTTGTTAATGTTGTCACTAAGGCTATTTAGATTAAAGGGATTTTGATTGAGTTTGGTATCTAGTTTCAATGACAAACAATCATATTTTATTACAAACAAAGTAAAATCTAAATTTATAGGGATCCAATCCTCCATAATTAGACCAAACACATTGATATTCATATGCATTTCATTTAGAAGCATATTCATGTGCAATTCATTAACATCTTCTACATTTATAATATGGAGAATATTATTGATATATCAACTAAACCTTTAAATGAGTGAAAGTATCTTCATTTATGGGATCTTCTTGGGTTTAGGTAGCTATGTCTTCCTCCTCTTGGGGTCTTTTCTATGTAATTGGATACATCATCATGCCTTATTATTGGGACCTAATTATACCACCCACCTAAGCTATGATTAAAGGGGTGTTAGTGTAGGTTTTTATTCCATTTAATGGGTTTTACCTATATATGTTGTTTAGTTTTCTTAGGTATTTTTTTAGTTCATTGGGGAAGATAATTACATATTCATGAGGATGTGAGGACATGTCTATCTTCCACCTATATATGTACCTTTCCTAAAGTTATTTTTGATAATACAGATTTTTATTTCTCATGTTTGATTTCACTTATACAATAGGTATCTCTTCTACATAATTTATTTTTCCATATTATGTGTGTGTGTGTGTGTGTGTGTGTGTGTGTGTGTGTGTGTGTGTGTGTGTGTGTGTGTGTGTGTGTGTGTGTGTGTGTGTGTGTGTGTGTGTGTGTGTGTGTGTGTGTGTGTGTGTGTGTGTGTGTACACTCAAACCTATATCTTGGATTATGACCTAATATGATAAATTTTAATTATAGTTTATGATATATCATGAAATTTATGATTGTTTTATTTTTAATTTAAAACAAAAACATGACTATTAAAATAGTTATGACTTTTAATTTATAATCTAGTTTTTTGTTTAAAAAATCATGTTTTTCTGGTTTTATATTAACACTAAGGTATTAAAATTTAATGTAAATCTAAATTGTGTTTTAGGATATACCATACAAAATACAATTTTTTTTATAGTTTTTCTAACATTTAAGTTTGTATATTTTATTTAACACTTTGACTAACTTTTAGGTTCCCATGGTTGCCTAATCTTGACAAACAAATTAATAATAGTTTTTATGTAGGGATGCTTATCAATTAATGCAAATATAAGATAAAAATAAAGAATATATTTATTTGTTTGTTTATTACTAACCTTTTTTCTTATTTCAGGTTTTATTTATTGTAAGTAGTAATTAACTCACATTTACTTGTATTTCAAAGCTTGATTGTTTATGTCACACAATTTTTTGTATGATATTTCCTTGGTGTCACATTGGTAATGATATATAGAAATTAAAAGTAAATTTTTTTATTTTGTTTTACCTAGATTGCATTTGTCTTTATTATTTAATTCATGTCACATTGGGGATAATACATAGAAATCAGAAAAAGTGTTAATCTATTTTTTTATTTTCTAAGGGCCCTATCAACTATGAATTTTACCACCATGTAGTTTTTCAAACTCCATGTACCAATGGGGTATATAAATTTAGGATCCATTCTTTCAATTACCTAAGCAATTGTGTGTTTTATTAAAATTTTAATTGGAGGGGGTTTCATTTTCTAATACTTATGGTTTCAATAACAACCTCAAAGTTTGAATTTTTTGATTTCAACCTACTAAAATATTATAGTTGGGTTAGGCATATAGGGACTAAACTATTTTGTGTGTGTCTATTAAATAAACTTCTTATTTTTTAAATCAACTTCTTCCATGGTATTGGGCCTCAACATACCAAAATTTATATATAGGACTCCCATTTTAAAAATATTTTATAGACATTAAGTCTTAGGATAGCCATTCAAATATTTAAATTCTAGTGCACTGACAAGCTACTAGCTTCAAGAAGTTACTCTCAACTTACCCTTAAAACTAGGTTAAATGGGATTTGGGTATGGTTTTACCTTGATATTTGGTGCTCTAAAATATTGGTATGACACTTTGTAACAAATGATCTGGTATATATGAGATCTTACAAGTCATTCAAGTCCCTTTTCATATATTTTATCATTTTATGTGACTAACATGTTTCTTTTTGGATAAAGTAGAAATTGATTATATATATTTGTTTTAATTTATCTCCTTATTAAGGGATGTAATTAAAAATTTTGTGTTTTAAAACGAAGTTTATGTTTTTAAAACCCAAACTCATAAATCAAAATAAATCCTAAATCAAGAAAAAAAGAAAGACCAAAACTAAAGAAACTCAAAACTTATTATCAAGCATTTATATCCTCAATTTTTATACCTTTTTTAAAAAGTAAAACACTTTAAGTAATGTATCCCATTATAATAAATATGACCTTTTTTTAATAATCCTATATTTATAGAAGAACCTTTTGAAAATGATCCCTTCCAATTTAGAAACCAAGAACATTATATTGATATCAATGACAATGTTGATGATGAGGGGACCTATCAAGATGATCATACCAATTAAGTAACTTTTAATAATCATCCACCTTCTCAAGTCATGTAATACCCACTATAAAATAATAATGGGGTCTTATTGCAACTTTTTGGTATAGAAGCCAAATTTCCACCTGATTTTGAATCTAAAGACTTACATCATTTTATTCTAGGAAAGAAGACAAACCTCCCATCAAATATCTAGGACCATATAGTTATTAAATAGGGAATAAAAAATCCATTATAGGTTATACCGAAAAATGTTCTCAAAATATCTCTCGAACCTACATGGATAAAGATAAAGAGGCTATAAATGAAACATCCCAAAAAAACCCATGTATTTATTATGGGAGATCATGTCAAAAGGTTGAAAAACAAATAAATAAAATTAAAGACAACATGTCAAGTAATCATACAATTAATCACATCCAAATTTTAATTTTAATTTAAATGTGAATGTGGATCAATAAACCAATCCAAATTAGAATCAAAATTATAATCCTAATTCAAGTCCAAACAATCAAAATCAAAATCAACATTAAAATTTCACTTCAAATATCAACCCTAATCTATTTTAAAATCATAATCAATTTACATGTCAATATTCCAATAAACTTTGAAATATAAATCTAAACTAAATATTACCACCCAAAGGTATAACATTTATCTAATAATGGAAAAACATGAAAGACATGAACTAAGTATTACAAGATAATAGCTATTATAAAAGTAAAAAATATAAGTTATAAGAAAATTGTCCATATGCTTTTGACATTAACATGATGATGGTACCCTTTCCTTCACATTTTGAACCCCCAAATTTTGATAAGTATGAAGAGAAAGGATATTCTAAAGAAGATCTTATAGAGTTTCATATGATATGTTCAGACATTGATTATAGTAATGATTATCTATGAACACTCTTTCCACATAGTCTATGGGTTCAATACCTAGATTGGATTTTACACTTACCCAAAAGATCAATTAAAATCTTTTAGGACCTTTCCAAAATATTTGTTTAACACATTTCATATAATGTTTAGTTTAAATTGACTATGTTATATCTATACAAGGCTAAACAAGATAATGGAGAGAATTTATCCTCCTTATTGTATAAATGGGGTGCCTTGGTAAGCCAATTCCCATGCTCACCTCCTAAAAATAAACTTATGTCTATATTTACAAATAATCTCATTTCATAATCTGTCTATAAACTACAACTCTATTGTGCTACAACATTTGATTAAATCATATAAAAATGATTTAAAATTTAAATATAACTAGTTTCTAAGGGTGCCATGAAAATCTTCAAATAGGATATTTATTTTTGAAACCAAAATGAAAAACCTAATTTACTTACAAAAGATAAGAACATTGTAGAAGATGTTGTAACTGATGTTAAACAAATACAAATCACCCAACCTATCAACAACATCTCCATGTCAAGTGATCAACCTAGACAAGATAATAAAAAATTAAAATTCACTCATTTATAAGAACCATATGGTTGTAGTCATTTGAAATTTGATTGCCAAAAACATGATAGAATTCACCCAAACCAAACCTTTTGATGAGAACATTCCAAAACATGAGTGGTAAAAAATAGTGAATATTATGAATACCGAAAAATCAAATGCCATTCCATAAAATTTTATATGATACTCAAACAATATATACAATATCTTATTGATCATGGTAACACAATAGTAGAGGATGATGTATCAATTCCAATAATAAAAAATAAGTGATATATCAATATCCCTTCCCAAAACATGATAAAGGGAATAGTAATATAAGTAAATATCAAAACCAAAAAATTTAAATCAAACCAATCACCCATTTGATTCTATAGTCAATCAAATTGACCATATAGGTCATCATGCTTTGTTATCAAAATTAAATCCCAAAATTATGCCATCACCATGAGGCATGAAAATATTACCATTACATATGTCACTTTGCCTATCCTTGAAGGCAAGTATAACATAATATATACCATTTTAGATCTTATCAAGACATATACCACTTATAAGGACATTTTGTATAAAAAATTAAAAGAATCTAAAGTTAAAAAGATATAAATCCATCCAAATTCTAAGTCCTTGAAGGACACTTCACCTCAAAAATAAAGTGACTTTTGAACACTAAAAAATTATAACCTTTATTTCATATCATAATTTTCCATTGTACATATAAGTCTTCATTTCAAAGAATAAAGTAAAAATGGTGTCTATATACAATGGGTTAGGATTGAATATATGCACATTAAGTTTGATAAATCATTTGTGGTATTTTATGGTATCACTAGAGCCTAATACCATACTATAAATAAATATGATAATAATGTGTGCTAGTTAGTGGGAACTATCTATCTTAAACTCAAGGTGCAGTATATAATTGAATAAACTCTCATTCATGTTTTTCATCTAGATCTCTAATACAACTTACTCCTTGGCCATCCACGGATCCATCTATGAATTCCATTCCATCCACCTTCCATTAATTTTTCAAATTTTCTCATGATGGTATAGAAGTTACCATTCCAAGTGATCCTAAACCCTTTAAATATTATAGATTAATGGAAGGAATATACTAAAGTTTAAATTATTTACCATTTAATAAAGATTCCTATGAACCTCTTGATAATTCACCAAATATTTCCAATTATACTCATCCTAATGGGTTACTCTTTACATCCACTAATCAACAATATACTTTCACAAATACACCACTCATGTATAAGTCCACATGTACACCATATAGATTTTCCATTGTGGATGTAGGTATGGGAGAATATGAAATCCATGATTCTCATTATTTAGGAGAAATTCATATGATCCCTAATAACCATGGTAGCCCTATCATAGAAAATAAACATAAATGGTTCTTAATATTGGAAAATCATCTTTTATAGAAAGTAGGTTCCTTTTTTACAAATAGGTTGAATATTCTAACTCCTCATAGATCTACTCTAATGAATTATCTACATGTTTCCAAAGTAATATATATTATATACCTAAATCAATTATGTGTAATATCATGAAAAATAAATTAAAATGTCATAGGATCTATGAATAAGGTTTCATTGAGACTATAATCTCCACAATAATTGAATCCTTTTAAGACATTGGATTTGAACCATCTGGTGTGAGATTATGCAATTATGATAGTGATTATTCTTCCATGTCTAAAGAAGCCTCTTTAGACACTAAAATAATTTGCATTAATATCCATCTTGAGGATATATCGATCACAAATATATTTCATGATATTTCCATTTTGAATCTCAAACAAATATTTATACAACTTATCTTATGGGACCAACAATAACCACCCTTGATTGATCAATTTCAGAATTATTGGGCTATGTCCAAGTTTTTCAAAGTTAGAGATCTTATAATTGGAGGAGATCACATGAATTATTTTAAATTTATTTGGGAAATTCCACATACTTTTGGGAACTTATAACCTCTACTCATCTACACCATCATACAAATAATATAATTCAATTGATAGAAATATCATATAATGAAGTTATAAATTTAAAAAATAATGATGAAGACATTCCCAATCAAAAAGTCCTTGAGGAGTAACTTAATACTCCTCTAACTATAATAAATTTTCAAGAAGACTCCACCTTATTAATTTAAAATATTATTGACATCAATATTGGACCTAAATAAAATCCTAAGATTATGAAATTTGTTTCTTCCCTCATTCCATAATAAAAATCCATCTTTACTCTACTCCCCAAATAATTTTTAGATGTGTTTGCATGGTCATATGTATACATGATAGGGTTGTATTATTAATAAATTACTCATCACCTTATTGTACATAAATATGTAAAACCATTAAAAAAAGAAAAAAAAAATGTATCTAAAGGTATCACTAATTATGAATGAAAAGTTGAAAAAATAGTTATAATTTGGATTCATACAACAAATAAACTACTTAGAGTGGATATCAAATATAGTACTAATTTATATGAAACAAATAGGGAAAAGAGTCTACAAAAATTTATGGGATATCAATAAACCATGTATTAAATATGGCTTCATTTTACTAAATATAGACATGATTGTTGATTCCATGATAATTCATGAAATTTTATCCTTAATAGACAATTTTTTAGGGTATAATCAAATTAAAATAGTTCCCAAAGAACAACATAAGACAACATTTATAACACCTTAGTGCATGGTTTTTTATCAAGTAATCCCATTTAGCCTTAATAATATTGGAGCCACTTATCAACATGTAGTGATATCTATCTTTCATGATATGCTTCATGATATGATAGAAGACTATGTAGATGAAATTTAGGAAAAATTAAGAACAAGAATAGACCATCATATGGTATTGTGCAAAAAATATGAATGATTGAGGTGATATAAGGTTCATATCAATCTAAAAAATGTGTATTTAGTGTTACTTTAGGTAATATTATGGGCTTTATTTTATAACAAATAGGTATAAAGGTGGATATTACAAAGGTCAGCACTATCAAAAAAATGCCACCCCCAACAAATATCAAATTTATTTATAGTTTTGAAGGTAATATTCAATCCATTTGTATATTCATATCATAGCTTATAGACATGTCATCCTTTCACAATTTTTCTCAAAAATAAAATTCATTTTCATTGGAATGAGGAATATAAGTAAGAGTTTAAAAATATTAAATGTTATCTATAAAATATACTAGTCTTGATGCCACCAACTCCATGGAAACCTATACTATATTTTTTTATCAACATAGTGTGCAGTGGGGGAATTATTAGCACAATATGATCAATATGGAATATAAATAGTAATTTATTATCTAAGTATATCCTTAGTATCCTATGAAATAAAGTATTCCACCATCGATGAATCATGTCTAATAGTTATTTTTCTTCCAAAAAACTTCTCCATTACATGCATAGTAATTAAACTAAAATCATTTCAAAATTAGATCAATTTAAGTATCTTATTTCCAAATCATCTTTAATAGGGAATATGGCTAAGTGGATCATGATCTTAAGTGTGTTTGATATAGATTATGTCAATAAAATATCTATAAAATGAAAAGAAATTATAGATATCATAGTAGGAGATCCATTAATAAATGTCAATCCTCTCCTCATGGATTTCTCAAATGAAGTGATTAAGTCCATAAATGAATCATTAGAGTGAAAACAATACTTTTTAGGTCTTTCACAAGTTGACTAAGGGGTATATATTTGTCTCATCACTCCAAAAGGTGATATCATACTAAAATAAAATTGGATAGGATGTCATTGTACCAATAATATAGCATAATATGAAGATCTTGTTTTGAGTCTCAAGCTTACAATTTAGTTGAACATCTAACATATCTTAGTTTTTAGGGATTCATGTCTAATAATCAATCCTTATAAAGAGCTAAAGATGATAATATAATTACTTATAAATGGATGGTAGATAGTCTTAAATAATGTTTTTAGGCCATATAATTTGAGTAATTTCCTTGAGTCAATAAAAAGCCAATTAATGCCATGGCCATGATTGGTTAACTCCTCTACATGCATCAAAATGACAGTCATAGTGCTTTGTTGAGTAATTGATATGTCCATCATATGACACTCCATAATATGAAATGGTTTATGGGGTTTTTTAATAATTCCCCTTGGTATGGTATATATACACACACCTCCATGATAATGTGATCCCTCCCAATTTATCTCATAATCACAACAAATACTTCATCTAGTGAGACTCTCTCTTTTACATCCCTAGAAATACATTCTACTATAGGGGTTATTATGTAAATCTATTATAGTGTTTAAACTCTGAAGAGGTGACCTTAGTAATTAATGAAATATACAATAGTAATTATGGTGATCATACTAGATGTATGGTCCTTGCAAAGAAACTTCTATGTGTTGGTTATTACTAGCAAATAATGGAAAATGATTCATGCCAACATGTAAATAAATGTGTCTCACACTAAAACCATGCTCAATCACAATCCTTTCAACCCATTACTACTCCATTTACCTTATCCACATGGGGTTTAGACCTCATTATAAAAATCAATCCCAACTATTTAGATGGTCATAAGCATATCATCTCCACCACTGAGTACTTTACTAAGTGGGTATAATCCATTTTGATAACCTATGTAACTATAAAATAAATTTCCAAGTTTATCCTAACTAATATAATTTTCCATTATGATATCCCTTCTACCATTATATCTAATAATGGTAAGTCATTCAAGAATAATTATGTTGAGAGACTTTGCCAAGCATACCATATCAATTACAAATGGTCAACACCATACTATCCTTAAGGCAACAATCAAGTAGAGGCATAAAAAAATTTATAATTAAAAACCAAAATCACATTATCAATGATGATGGATTTGGTTTGAATTTATATCTTTACCCTGCTTTATGGGATTATTGTACTAGCATTTACACACCCATGAGTGCAACTATGTATTCCCTTGTTTATGACACCAAGTCCATCTTACCTATTGAAATCAATATTCCATAATTATGAATATCTCTACAAAACCTTATTTATGAATAAGCACATCAAATATCAAGGCTACATGAGCTTGATCTCCTAGATGAGAAACATCTTAATGCACTTAACCATTTGTAAACCTATCAAAACTATATCTATTTAGCTATAATAATAAAATTAGATCAAGAGATTTTGAAATTTGAGATCTTTTTTGAAAATAAAACTAATACAACACCAATGTTGATCATAAAAATAAATTCAAGTTTGAACATAATTGGTTAGGCCTATATATCATCATTGCTAAATATACATCAGGTGCTTACAAAATATCAATAGAAAAAGAAGAGATTTATGAACCTATGAAAATCATGCACCTTAATTAATTCCATGTTTAAATGGATCTAGTAGTGTTGTATATATGTATATAAAAAATAGAAATATATTTATAAATACAAAGAGAAATAAATAATCCATCTAAAAGTGAAAACCATTCTTATGGCACTTTGGATAAGTACCATGATGAACACCAATTTATCATGACATGTGTAAACCATTGTCTATATACACCCTAGTTACATGGGGGAATCCCCAAAAATTATCTATTCATCCATAATACATTTATAGATATCCCTATACATGTATCCCATATTTTTAGTTATATATGCCATTTTAGTTTAATGTTTGATCTTCATGGTTATGTAGGTACACCTTTGCTCATTTTTCTATATACTATTATACATAATTCTTAGATAATAAATCATACATACACCAAAATTAAACCCATCCATAATGAAACCTCATCATATATCATAATTTCTTGGGAGGGTAACTTTCATCTAATTATCATCTTACCTAATATCACCACTTTCCATTTATTTCCTCATTGGGAGAACTAAATTGTCTTGAGGTATATATACACTATGTAGGTGATGCTCATTTCCATGTGGTATCTGAGGTCATATCAACCACCACCATCATCCATAAAATCCAACAATCACATAGAAACCTCTTGTCATGGGTTACATACCCTAGTTATCCATTACACAGATTACCCATTAAATGTTTAACATCATCAAAGATCTCATACTTCAAAGGGTTTTACTCCAGTCAAGGACAAACAAAAATACATTTGTTTACTTGCTTTTAGTATTTACTTGATTTTTTGTTTTTAAAAATTATGTGGTTTTTGTTTCTTGTACAATTGTTTGTTTACTTTCTCGTTTGTGTTCCTTAGTTTCATTATTAAAAATGTTTTTTGTTTTGTTTTTATTATCTATCTTTGTTGAGTGGTATAGAGAAATTGGGATAAATCTTCCAAATCAGTCATCTTTGGCTTTGTACTTGACAAATGATCACATTTAATTACCACTTTTTGATATAGTATCATTGGCATTATTTGTGAGAAGTGTGTTTAGAAACAAGGGTTAGAGTGAGAATATTTGGTATTTCTTATGCATCCTTTTTGTTATCATTGAGTGTATATCACTATGTGAATAAACAATAGTGTTATTATGATCCTACATATAATTGTGTAATAAGTGTTTCACTTGTGAATCTATTAGTCCCTGCATATATAACACAATAGATATCATGGTTTTTCTATACCATTGGTACATATTGTCTTATGCAATATCAAAAATAAGATTGCTCAATTCATGTCAAAAAATTATGTTATAACTCCAATAAAATCATATCAAAATAATTTATTTTCATAATAAAAATCATTACCTCATATTCAAACATATATCACATCCCTAACACATGTCAACCCATTCAAATACTAAGTATCTAACTTCATTATACATCCCATTATCACCTCTATCTAAAAACAATCAAATACATGTTATCCAATCATGTGATCAATAATAATTAACCTATATAGTCAATTAAATTCTTGGGTTATGATTTTTCATCAATCAATAAATTAAACCATCCACAATCATTTATTGATATTTATACTTAATCTCTTACACCTATCGAGTAAGAATCGATAATCACAATATCCATCCTTTTTTCCATCAATAAATAAATAAATCAACACAATCAAATATCTAAACATAGTAATTTTATATACCATTTCCACATCCACCATATCAAATATGCCGTTACTTAAATCACATCAAAGTGTGCAACCTATCTCAAGATATGCCATTCCCAATCCACTCTTTGCATATATCATTGCATGTGGAAAATCATTACATCATAAAATTCAATAAAAATGTGAAATAATTAGATAAAGTAGGTTAATAAAATCCATGGGTTAATATAATTCAACTATAAAATCCAAAATCTATATCACAACCCTCATCATACAACCAAATAATCAAAATATTCATTTTCTTTATTTTTTACTTGTAAATAACTCAAGTAAACTTAATCATCACTCATTGGAAAATATATTTATATTTGTTACAATACATAGCTTACCAAAGAGATATATCATTCACATATATATCATTTTAAATATATCATTTCTTGGCACACAATCCAAGTGTGAAACTTAAAAAATGGGAAATCTTATTTTTTTAATCATCTTCTTAGCACTTATCTATCCAAGGAAAATCATTTTATATATGCCAAAAATCATGCAAGAATTTTATTGAGATTAATAATTAGTGATATTATGCATGATAATTATGGATAACTAAACTAGAAATATATACCTTAAGCATGGAAAACTTAATTTAAATGTAGATATAAACAACTTAGGAATAAGATATGAATAATCAAATCCCAAGTGTACCTTTCTTCATTTGGAGTGTTTTTTCTCATCCATTCTCCCATATGAAAACTTGAAGGGGCATCATTTAATCATTTAAATCCAACTGGAACATCATTTTTATACATCCATTTTCACTCTAATTTTTATTTATTATTTTAAAATTCATTACTTTTTCTAATCACATCTTTTCAAATAGGGGGAAATGTAGATATCTAAATTAGATCACATTTAGTGTCATAATTAACTATGATTAATATTGACATGCTAACTCAAAAATCACTCTAAATTTGAATTTAATCCTAACATCACATCCATCCCTTTTTTTAAATAATTAATTAATTGATACTAATGAATTAATAATTCACACATAATTCCATGAAACTCATTAAAACCTAGAATTTCCAAGTCACCAAACATTTTCCACACTACTCTCAACCAAATTTTGAGTCATCCAACCACTTTCTTAACTTCTTCAACAAATTTTTGAGTCATATAACTAACTTGACTTACTCATGAGAAATTTTAAAATAAAAACTAAATTTCCCATTTTCTCTCAAACACATGAAGAATCAATCTCTTACACTTAGATGAGGACTCAAATATGATTGCCCATAATTTAAATTATCCAATAAATATGGATTTATACCAACTATACATACTCTCACCTAGAAGCATATAAGTATAAGTGTCATCCTTCATTTTCATTATCCACCTTCAATATATTGAAGTGATATAAAATTTATCTTGCGTATCAATTCATAAATCAAGATCATACACTCATATGTTACCTAATTTACATTTGTTTGGAGAATGAATTAAGAACCCAAATTATAAGAAGAAAGAGAAAATAAAAATTCACAATGGATAAGGTGATGATGTATTCTTCATATTTTTATAAGTATTTCTATATTTATATTTATTTTTTTATATTATCTCTATCATAGGTTTCTAGTTTGGATTTAGAATAGGATTTTTTATGGATGCCACTTTCCTAGTTTTATTTAGATTATAAATTTTATCTATCATAGTTTTATCTTTTTACAATAAACAATCCTTATACGATAATTGTGTTTGGATTCAAACATTAGCATCAACATAAGTGTCTAGGTAGATAAAAATAATATTTATAGAATTTGAAGGTTGGGTCCATGAATTTAGAGACCTATGATACATACACAGAGCATCAAAGATTCTACACATGCATATTTGGCACATATACATGATTCTTGACATCATGAATAGTTTTTCATGCCACATTTAGAGTATAAAATACCATATGATCATCCATTATATTGGATCATTGGATCACACTCTCTTTCCAAAATTTTCAAAAATTTAAAAAAGATTAAATGTTCCAAAAAAATACAAAAATGTTAAATAATTAAAAAATACCAAAAATATTTAGCATTTCACATGTTTAATTAATTTTGCATATGCTATTTACTTTATGTTAGTAAATAAAATATCATTTATATACAAACATATGTCTCATGGGTGCTTTAATATGATATAATCATACATTATATCCATGTTATCTCAATCATGTATATTTTTGACCTTTCCTCTTCCAATGTGATACACTATATTGTGGGTATATTGCTTGTATATGATCATTATTGAAATAGGTTATATTGTTTTATGATCACTTTAAATTATATTGTAGATATTATATATCTTAAGCATGGTTATACTCATATTTTTATCTTTCATCATGTATTTGATATGTTATTCTACATGACATTTTTCTAATGCATGTATGCACGAACTAGTATCACATGATTATGATAGTTTATTATATATAATTATTAATCTATTTACATTAGCTTACTTGAGTCTAATTTTTGTTTACTTCATTATATTACTTGTGCAAAATTTGAACATGTTCATTTTATTATTGACCATAGTTCCTTGAGTCTTGCTTGTTTATTTGGTGTGTATACATTTGCACATTTCTTCCACTTAAGTGTGTGACACTAAATGTGACCCTTGTTTTAAGTCTCCTTAGACCTATCTTTGTGTGATATGTGAGTAATATTTGATGTGTGATTGATTTTTTTTTATCCTATTATATTATATACATTTTTATGATTCACATCATGGATTTTAGGGCTTATTATATATGCATATTATGATCATATTTGATATATCTAATTCAACATAATGCTGAAAAAAGGTCAATGATATTTCATTTAATCAAACTTAAGTTTATATATATATACACACACATACATATATACATATATAAAGGCAACCCCTAAAAAGTAGGCTCTAACATACTAAAAATAGTAAGTTAACAACTAAAAATATAAAAACCTAAAACATAGTGAGTTTTATTATGTAACAACCTCACATAAAATTAATACTATGATGAATTAACATCAATATGTTATTCTATCATTCCCCCTTTAACACATCATAGTCTAAAGTGAACAAGAGAGAGATTCTTTAAATGCCTCAAATTTATCTTATGAAAGCTACATCGTGAAGACATCTGCACATTGTTCTTCTATTATGAAAAACTAGAATTGGATATTGTGTTATTGAGCATGTTCACATATGAAATGTACTTATACCTTAATGTTATTTGTTTGTTTATGAAACACCAAATTGTGAACAAGTTAAAGAACACTTTCATTTTCATGATACAATATGATAGGTTATTCATATGGTACTCTATTTCATTCAAGTATGTGACATAAACATATCACTTCATAGATAAATCCTATTATGACAAAATATTTTTATTTAGTAATAGACTGAGAAATAAAGAATTTTTCTTGTTCCCCTAGGATATAGGACCAGATCCCAAAAGGAAAACATATCCTAAAGTGGATTTTTTTCATAAATATTACCTGCATGATATGAGTCTGAATATCCTATCAAGAATAATTAATCATTATTCATATACTTTTGGCCATAGCTCATTATAACCTTTATATATCTTATTATCCACTTTGTTGCTTTCGATTAGAACATCTTTTAATCTTACATGAACCATGAGAGATAGCTGACAACATAGTTGATGTTTGGCCTAGTATATGTCAATTATATAAGACTCCAATCAACTATTTATATAGAGTTGTATTCACTTATGGTAATGGTTCTGTATGAGACAACTAAAGCCTTGTCTCCATAGGTTTAGTAATTGTTTTACAATCAATCATCTAAAATTTCTTAAGTTTTACCTTGGAATATTTCATTTGTAACACAAATATATGGTTTTCCTTTTACCATACCTCTATTCAAAGATAGTAGTGTAGTAACCCTAGATCTATCATGTTGAATGATCAGTTAATATCTTTATTTGTTGCATCAATCATCTTTACTGAATTTCCAAGGATGACTAGATCATTAATATATACAACAATAATCACAACCCCCTCATTGTTTCTTGAGGTACATATTTGGATGTTATGTAATCCTCTTGAATCCTGTTGAATGAGATGCTCATTTATTTTTATATACCAAGATTTATGAGCCTATTTGATACCATATAAATATTTTATGAGTTTACATACTTTTATTCTATGCCAGGTGTGATAAAACCTTCTAGTTGTGTCATGTAGACCTCTTTATATGTGTGTGTGTGTGTGTGTGTGTGTGTGTGTGTGTATGTATATATATATATATATGTATATGTATATATATATATGTATATATATATATATGTATATATATATATGTATATATATGTATATATGTATATATATGTATATGTATATATATGTATATATATATATATATGTATATATATATGTATATATATATGTATATATATATGTATGTATATATATATATCTGTATATATATATATATATATCTGTATATATATATATATATATCTGTATATATATATATATATATATATATATATATGTATATATATATGTATATATATATATATATATATATATCTGTATATATATATATATGTATGTATGTATATATATATATATGTATGTATATATATGTATATATATATATACACACACATTTAGAAACATAATTTTCACCTCTATTTTGTGTATTCTCCAACAAAACTATAAATCTAGATCAAACATCATTATGATAGTCTTGATCTTGGTCATAGGAGAAAAAAGTCTCATCATAGTTGATGCCTTCATTCTGATCATACACTTTTGCCACAAGTCATGATTTGTGCTTGTCAATACTCCCATATAGTTTGTATTTTATTTTAAAAACCCATTTATAACCAATTGGATTCTTTCCTAGTGGAAGATATATAAGCTACCTTGTTTTATGTTTCATTAATGATTTAAAATATGTATTCATAACATCTTTCCAAGGTTTTGACTCTAGGGCTTCCTCAACTATACAGGGCTCAATTGATTAAATAATAGTGATAATTATAGCCAAACTAAATTCTTATTTATTCATGTTATAGGTTTTTTAGTCTAGTATTTGATGTATCTATAACTATATCTAGTTTAAAATCACTTGTTGTACCTATATACCATGTAATCATATGTTCAATTATTCTTATGGATGGGTCTATAATATTTAAATGATTATCCCCATCATCTTTCTTACCAATAGTGACTTCATGACATTCTAAACTATATATATGTTTAATTATTGAATCAAGTGAGTGTGTGGAAGGCAAACTAGAGTTACCTTTCTAATCAAACTCTACAACCCTGCTTATGTGTATTTTCCTTATTGTTGGATCCATAAGTCTATAAGCCAATGATTCTTCACTATAGACAAAAAATAATTATTTCATTGACTTTTTATCTAGTTTATTTGTCTTATTTTTAGGAAAATACATGTATGCCTTACATCCAAAAAACCAAAGATGAGTGATGTAAGTTTTATTCCATATCCATGCTTCTTGTGGAGTCATATTATCAAGAGTTGTTTTAGGTGACCTATTCTACAAATAGACTAATGTTTGTATTGCTTCTACCTATATTAAACATGCCAAACTTGAATCTCCAATCATGAGATTGACCATTTATATGATAATACAATTTCATCATTTTGAAATAACATTTTTTTGAGGAGTTTATGGCAGAGTCATTTGTCATCAAATTATGTCTTCTTTAAAATAAGAAAAAAAAAACTTTACTAGTGTATTATACCCTTCTGTCTCAGTAGAGATCTTTGATTTTATGACTAATTTCAATTTTCTTAGCTAATTCAAAATATTTTAAAGTGTTGAAGGCTTATTATTTTATATTTAAATATTATACCCACATTTTTCATGATTAGTCATCATTAAAGAGCATAAAATACTAAAACCTATGATTATTAGGTCATATTAGTCTACATAGTTTGGTATACATCAATTTTAATTTTTCATATTCCCTAAAATAACTTTAACCAAAGGATGCTTGATGTTGTTTCCCTTATAAAAAACTTTGGCATATATTAGTATGATTTTTCAATTGAAGAAGTCCTCATACCATATTATGATGACTTAGTGCAACCAAGTATTCAAAACTAACATTCTCATATCTATGATGCCATAAATTTGCTGAGTCCAAATCCATATCAATAAGATCATGATTATTCAACTAAAAAAATTTAAGTTGGAACATCTTCCCAAATCTATAGGTTCATTTAATAATTTTTTAGCATTTTAACTTATCCCTTATTATACACATCTTTTTTTCTCATTTGCATTCAAAACCAGCCTTTAGGTTGTGCTCAAGTAATTGACTAAAAGATAATAGATTATAGTGACTCTTTGGGAATATAAGGCATCTGATATTGGAGGGTGATTTAGATATATAAAAAGTGGATTTGAAGGAATTTTTTATCAAAGGAAAAGAGCAAGTGATTTTTGTGGGTGATTTGGCACATAGATCAATCTTCCATGTTGAGTTTTCAATTTGAATACAACACCTAATGTTTTCCTTGATCTCACATTAAATATGTAGAAAACTATATTTGTAGGGTCAAATTTTAAACCTAATATCTCCTTAGATACTATTCATAATCCTTATTATGGGAAATTTATGACAACATCTTCATTTGATCTTTCTCTTGATTAATATCTAATATATAGATCTCCACATGAAATCTTGTGCTCTTTGTAATTAAAATGAGTCTTCTTCCTCCTTTGTATACCTATAATGCAATTTTAAAATCTATACACTTATCCAAGAAATAATTATGCAATGAAAATATGAGAGTGAGGGTGAATGGGCTCCTCCTCAATGTTCTCTCTTGCTTCAACTCTCCCACTATGCAAATCTGAAAAAAGACTAATATGATATGTAGATCTAATGAAAATCTACATTATGAAAGAGAGTACATGAGATCCTCTCTTACTTTATAATGTTATTTTAGACTCATAAATATATTTCGTAAAAAATTTAATGATCATTCATTTAATCAAACCAAATGTTACATAATTATATTTATAGTTGAAGGTAAACCCTATATTGTAAGATATAGCATACATAAAATAGTAAGTTAAATAATAATAATAATATAACAACCTAAAACATAGTGATTTATGTCATGTAATAACCTTACATGACATAAATAATATGACTAATTAAAATAAATATTTTATTCTAACACATGACAATGTTATATGCTTATTTACTACATGATTCATATAAATACAACATATATGTCTTATCCTTTTGAGATAATTTAGTTATCACTTTTTTAATCCCATCACCTAAAAATTAGGGCATATAAATGGAGGAATTCCATATAATATAATACTATGCATACATATAGTTGATAAAATGGGTAGAATTTGATTTAGTTTACATGATTCAAATATACATTTGTGATACAATTTTATGCATTGGGCAAAAATATGGGACTATGTTTTCATATTTGTGATACATATTATATACATTATATATATTAGAGGTTAAATTTTTATATATAATTTATTTTGAGACATATTTGAACTGTACATATACCAAATTACACATACACTTTCAAATTATACATACATTTATGACCTAATCTTACCATGATGCATTATTTGGGATTTCATTTGTTGTAATAGTTGGATATTTTTTATCAGTGTAATCAATATTTTGTGCCCTGAATGGACTTGGAACTATGATTCTTTTATTGTGGTTTGATATAGTTACATGAATTTACTTGAGAAATGTTGGATAAATTATTTATTTTATATTGGATATATTGGTTATACTTGGGATGTGTGATTGATATTTAGTGCTCTCAATGAACTTAACATAGTTTATCCTTATACTAAATTTTGGGCATGATCACCCTCCAATTACCCACTTCACATCTCCAAGGTCTAGTTATTAACCTCTCTCTAATGTGCTAGATAGGAATCATTTTTAGAAAGATAAACTATTAAGGGGAAACATGGTTTCACTGAAACATAGGTATACTCCTTTCTTTCTCTCTTTCTTTAAAGTATTTTCAAATTATTCAATATTTAGGCTATATTCACTAATTACACATGCAAAATTATCTTTTGTATATGTCAATCACATACAAATTCAAGTGGGATTAAGTAAAGATAATGTGTGTTTTACACACCATGATATGCTTTCTTTCATTTAACCTAGTATTTTCATCATTATGCATTAATAAATTTGAGGGGGGGAACATATATGCTTAAATATGGATTTATATGTTTAACTAATCTTATACACTTGACAAATATATCTCAAGGATCTACCCTTCAGGTTGAACTCCCTCACATCCAAAAGGGCTCACACTCACCACCTCAGTGGGTCTAATTACTTAGTTTGATCATAGTTATTCTAATTATATAAATCACATATAACTATAAAAAACCTAAAAACTAATAAATATCATTCATTATTAGTTATAAAATCTCAACAAATTTCATTCACCATGGAAAATTGCATTTAGGGTAGGATAGTATCATCAATACTATTGTACATATCCAACAAAAGTGTTCTTACCTTATAAACATTCAAATTCAAAAATATTTTAAGCTATATGGGTCAACCTAAGAATGTCATTAACCCTTCTGTGAGGATTATTTGAAAATATTTAGTATAAATACAAGTCAAAGACAATTCATTAGGACATATAAATAATTACCAATAAATCACCTATCAAATATAAATAAATCAATCATAAAACTAATATATTCTACCATATTCATCATTATTTTCATATCAATCATAAGAACAATCACACTATAGGTCTTAAGCACTCAAAACACACCCATGAGACATATTTTTTAAGTTACAAGCTAGATCACTACATGCATGGTCATATAGTATATTTCACCTTGATGGACAGACATTCCCATGGATATGGGATAAATACATAAGTCTAAGGCCCTCATTAGATTATTGGATATGTAAAAAGTGATAATTAGTAAAGAGGTCTTTGAGATCAAATCAACGCTATGAGTTTTTCAAGGTAACCTAACCTAAAATGAAGATCTAAGATTTAAGCTATAAATAATCATTGATAGTTGATGTGTAATATATAGATACATTAGATGAAAGGTGATACTAAACTTATAAAAAACTAGGTAGTTATATCGTATTATAATGAACATTCCATACAAGATAGTTATATTAGGATTCAAATATTTGTTATTGATCTAGATAGCACCTAATAGAGTTCATATTTCTCAAGTCTAACCCATACTTGGATGAACATGGGATGATCTAAAGCTATGGGATGCTTATATCTAGACTAGACCTCTAGGGTTTATAATGAGGTTGTTCCTTAGATATGATAGTTTGGAACTCTCTTTCTAAAAATTAAAAAAGTTGGGGTGAAAAGAGTTAAGATATTTCATAAAATGAAATCTATTCTAACATGTGGTGATGAACCAAATGTTCAAAGATCTACTCTCTAGATTAAACTCATTAACACACTAATAGACAATGAATAGAACTAATGTAGTGTTTACAATGGTTTCCAAGAAACAATGCTTCACATAGAGGTAAATTTTATGAACTTAGGCTAGAGGGAAATGACGTTAAGTCCTGATTGGAATCACTTATAGTCAACTATCCACTCTATACCTAAGAATTTAAACTTAAGACACACTAGATGACCTGCAAGAAAAGTCTATTAACACTTATGTCGAACTTGAAATTGCAAAGAGAAGATGATAACCAATTTTTAATATCAAAAAAATACAAAACAATAGGCAAAAATTAGTAAACAAATAAAAAATGATTTATTCATTATTCCAATAGGTGTAGAATATAACTTTGGTAGAGTCTATTCATACCAACTTGAGGGATGTTTAATAATAGCTCTAGGATTATATTTATAGAATAAAAGGGGAAGCTAGAGTGAGATATTTTGGAAATAAAAGAAGAATAAATGAGCTTAACTCCATTTGAAAGATAGTTACAACTACCTCTACATTTTTTTCATTCAAGCTTACTAATTGATCCAGGTCACTTCAATCCCTTACATAGTTACATTATTCCCATACTAATGTTTCTTTATGGTTTTAATGGCAAGATAAAGTTGTTCTAAGCTAGGTTCCGACATCAATTTAGTTACAACCATCAGATCAATCTATTAGATTTTTGTCTTGGTGCTAACTACTCTTTATCGGTTCATCAAGGTGTGAAAGAGTGGAGAGAAGGGTCGCTTTCATGAAAATGGTTCTAACAATGAAACTATTGAAGTCTATGTGTATACCTTTGTGGTATTATTCAAAATGTTGACTCTAATTTAAACTAGATTAGAATCAAACTTGGATCCATGCTCTTACTTTCTTTGGTAAAAAATTGCTCCTTTGACTTCCGCTAGGAAAGCTTCCTAGGTTTTCTTTTTGGCCATGAAAAATCAACTTGGACCAATCAAATTACTCCAAATTGTCTTATTATTATTGGTCCTATAAATCCTTTCTATTAAATCCTTGACCTTTTTACTTCCTATGCACCATAGATATTTTTGGTATGAATGAATGTGGACCTTTTATTTTTTTCTAATGAAGATCTTTTAACATGTTGACTCAAGTTTGCATCATTACATTAGGATGTACAAATTAATGTGGACCATTACATTTTCTTGGACACACCATTTAAACTCAAATAGATAGCTCATGAGGTTAAAATTAATTTCTACATGCCTATATTTTATATTTATGTGAACATATTTTATGTTCATGCGATCATTTTAAGAGTTTTGAACCCCAAAAATTATTTACCATGTCTTAAATTTTATGTCCCCATACCTATTAATTTATATTTGTGTGACTATCATTGACATTTACATGACCATGAATCTTTGAACCCAAATGTTGAGCTTAAATTTTATGTTTAAGTAAATTTTCCATCCTTCAATTCTAACTTTGAAGCTTTATAACTTGAGTTAGAAATATTATATGGGCATGAAATTTTTATGATATGATCTAGGTAGAAATATCTCCATGACATTGCAATCCTTTGGATTACAAGGGATTCTTAAATTAAGATAAATAAATATTCAAACAAACTAGTCTGCTCATTTCTATATGATGTCCTAGTGATGGTCTGGTCCTTAAACTTGCAAAATTCATCTTTTCATCATTCCTTCAAGGTTTTCATGAATTTTTAAGGCTTGTGTGACCTTTTCATGCATCTGAATGCTTATGTAAAATAATGAGGATATACCTTGATCTATCCTTTTGAAAATATAAGCCTACTTCTAAGCCATTTGATCCACTCATTGATTGGGACCTTGTTAGGCTTCTTTCTAGGTCTAGGTGAAGCTTGGTATGTAGGCCAAAATGGCCAACATTTTTGGTGAATCAGTTGGCTTGACCAACTTTTTGGTCAAAAGAACTCACTATATTTCATGAGACAATAGCAAACTAAAGCATAAGAATTATAACTTGATGAGTCTTTTGATTAGTAAATAGACTGCTTTGGGATTTGTAACACTTTTTTTGATTGACACAACAAGACTGAAGTAAAACAATAACTAAACTAGAAAGTAATGACAACTAATCTAAGGAAAAATGGAAAATAATGAAAGAGAAGTAGATTGTTACTTTTTATACTCACTTATTGACATAAAACAAACCTAATAATCTAAAATGAGAATCTTTATTCTAGGATAAAATGAAAAGCTATCTGATACACCATGGATAGTTGAAGCATATTTACCATCTTTTGATGGCATATTCTTGTAAATAGGATCACTTGCATGTTCATGTATTCTTGATGATGTATCTAGGCCTCATATCTCCATTCTTAGGTAGTTGAATTGAAGATATGGATCCAAGACCCAATCATCTTCCTCCCAAATTCTTTTTTTCTTGCATCAAGAATATTAACTCTTCTTTATTAATTGGTTACCAATGATATGATATAACTTCCATTGTACCTTCATTTTGTTTCTCATGTACAAGTGACTTATCAAGATATTCATTATTGATCTCTTGTATCTCTTTAGGAATGTTGTATCATTTTATTGGTATTTAGAAATAATAATTTGAGTTACTAAATCAACAAACACATGTTTATTCTTATCTTCATGAATTTGCTCTTATTGTGAGCCAAAATAAATATATTTAGAGGTTAATTAGTCTTTAAAATATTTCATGGGAAGTTTTAGACCCCCTGATATTCATTAAAAATATCCATATATTACTACCACAAATTATCATAATTACCATCACTCTTATCCTCTTTGATCGGCTTGCATTCATCAATGGTAAATTAATAAAGTTCTTGAGGAGCTTAGTGAAGTGAGATAGCTGAAATGTGATCAAGATACTTATGAGAAAAAACTTCTTGTTACATACCTAAAACTTCTTATTCTTACACTTGTTCTTGTACTTGTATCTCAACCTCTGTCTTATGTTCTTTGACATCATGAAAGATGGAATCATGCTTGTCCTTTCCAAGTTATGTCTTGATAATGATTTTTACTCTTGATCACTCAAGTCACCTTTATTTTATATCTTTTTTGATGCATATTCTTCATTTACCTAAAAAATAATAGGTTCTTGCTCCAAAAGTGGCATGGTAGATCCTTGAAAGTATTCAATATGATGAGAAAGGTCCACAAAATTTACCATAAATACTTGATTTTACTCATGGAGTTTCTCCTCTTGGATCATCTTCATCTCTTATCTCTATTGTAATTTTTATTGAATGGATTTACATGAAGGAAAGGACTTGGGATTATAAGGAGGAAGGAGTGGAGGTTGAATTATCTCTTACTTGACTTTAACATCTTGAATGATGCTTGATTGTTCTTCTTTATCCATGGACTATTGTACCTAATTCCAAGTCATGAACTTGGGTTTATGAACCTCTAATTATGTAATTTTTAAAGCTATGGGTGTAAAAGAAATAATTTGATGGTATGTTTCCTTTATAGTTGCCATTAAATATTGGATATGATGATTTACAAGCTCAATTTGTTTGGCTAGATTATCCTCAAAATCATGGACTAAATCACTAGGGACTTATTCCTAAAAAATTGAAGATGTAAGATCCTATATGATTTGTGAAATATGAAAATTAGACTCTTTAAATTGTACTTCTTCAACATTATAAGACCTCTCTTAGATATACTTCTAAGTAGGAAAGCTAGGCAAGGCTTAGATTGACTCATGAGGGTTGTGATAAATATTAGTTTGATGATCATAACGGGAAAAGGGAAGATATATGGGAATATAATATTGATTATGATGACTATGGGGTTTCTCATAAACCACCAACCTCTCTTTAATGCTTACTATTAGACCACCAATGTCTAAAATATCAAAACTAAACTTTGAGTGACATTGCGTTATAAAAGTTGCGCATACCTCTTTAGCCTACTATAGATTTTCTCTCATTCTTTGAATTTTTTGCTTGGAAACCTCTTGTCCATAGATATTTTGGGTATATATTCTTATCATTTCTTTCTCATATCTAAATAGATTTTTATTGAAGCTTGAGATGTACTATTTAAAGACTTCAATGGGCTAGTTAGGAAGATAACAAGATTCATGAGAGTTGTTATAGGACTAGTATGAGCATTCATACTACTAATAATGCTTTATATTCATTATATGGATGATATGGATCATGATAAGATTGATATTGATTATGAGGATCATCTTTTAAATGTTGGTAAGGAGAAGAATAATAGAATTATTCTCTATAGGATGTCATAGCCTATAAAAATAATGAATATAATTGAAATTATGAACAAATATATACTTTTACCTTGGGATAAAGACCAGAGGACTATTGGAAACTAGTTTTAAAGATGAATGTGCTATAAAATTTTACTCTAATAGATAAATGTGTGAACCATCAATTGTGTTATAACTATTAGTGATCTAGATAGCACCTAATAGAGGTTAGATTACTCAAGTCGAACCCATACCTAGACTAACATGGGAATGATATAAGGTTGTGGGATGCCTATATCTAGATTAGACCTCTAAGGTTTTTAATGAGGCTAGTTCCTCAGATATGATAGTTTATACCTCTCTTTCTAATACTTAAATAAGCTGGGGTGAAAAGAGTCAAGAGATTGCATAAAATGAAACTTGTTCTAACATGTGGTGATGCAATAAATGTTTAAAGATCCACTCTCTAGATTGAACTCATTATCACACTAATAGGCTATGAATAGAGTTAATGTAGTGTCTATAATGGTTACCAAGCAATAATGCTTCACCTAAAATCAATTTTATGGACTTAGACTAGAGGGAAGTGAGGGTAAGGCTTGATTAGAAGCACTTATAGTGAACTATCCATTCTATACCTAAGACATCAACCTTAAGACATGCTAGATAACCTACAAGAAAAATTTATTAGCACTTAGGTTAAATTTAGACATATAAAGGGAAGATGACAAACACTTTTACATATAAAATTAATACAAAACACTAATCACATATTAGTAAAAAATTTCAAAATTCTCTATTCATTACTCTAAGAGGTGTAGAATATAATTTCTAGTAGAGTATAATCATACCATTCTAAGGTATGTTTAACAATAGCTCTAGGGAAATATTTATAGAAGAAAAGGGGAAGATATAGAGATATTTTGGCACTAAAAGAGGAATCAATGAGCTCAACTCCATTTGAACCATAGTTATAACTACCTATCCATTTATCCACATTCAAGCTTCTTTATTGATCCAAGTCACTTTAGTCTATTTCATAGTTATATTATTCCTCCATTAATGTTTCTTTATGGTTGTAATAGTGGGATCAAGTTATTATAAGATGGATTATATAATTAATATAGTTACAACCATCAAATCAATCTATTATATTTTTGTCTTGGTGCTAACTATTCTTCACTGGTTCATCAAGGCATACAAGAGTGGAGAGAAGGGTCACTTTCATGCAGCTAGTTTTGGCGATGAAACCATTGAAGTCTATGTGTCTACTTTGGTGGTGTTCTTCAAAATTTTAGCTCTAGTTTAAATTAGATTAGACTCAAACACAGATCCATTCTCTTACTTTTTTGGTTGAAAAATTCTCCTTCAACTTCTAATAGGAAATCTTCCTAGGTTCAACTTTTGGTCATCAAAAATCAACTTAGACCAATTACATTGTTTCAAACTATCTTGTTCATATTGGTCTTATAGATCTTTGTTATCACATCCATGAAATTTTAACCTCATATGAATCATATATATTTTTGGTATGAATTAATGCAAGACTTTGATTTCCTACTACTGATTATCCTTTGACACATTGACTCAAGCTTGCACCATTCGATCAGGATGTATGAATGAATGTGGACCATCAAAAATTCTTGGACTTGCCATTTGAACTTAAACAACTAGATCACAAGCTTAAAATTGACATCTACATCCACACATTTTACATCTACATGAATGTATTTGAAGTCCACATGACTGTCAATATTTTAACCCAAATGTTGAGCTTAAATTTGATGTTTGTGCGAACATCCCATCCTACAAGTATAACTTTTAAGCTTTATAACTTGAGCTAGAAATATCACATGGGCATGAAATTTTTAGAATATTATCTAGGAATGAAGAGCTATATGGCACTACAATCTTTTGGCTCATAGGGGATAGTTGAGTGAAGATAAAAAATGCTCAAATAAGTTGGTCTAATCATTTTCACATGATGTCTTACCGACGGTCTGGTCCTTAAACTTACATAATTCATCTCTTGATTATTCCTTCAAGGTTTTGATGAATTTCAAAGGCTTTTGAAAAAATTTCATGCCTTTGAATTCTTATTAAAATTATGATGATCTACCTTAATCCCTCTTTTTACAATGTTGAGCCTACTTCTAAGCCATTTGATCCACTCATCAATTAGGACCCTGTTAGGCTTCTTTCTAGGTCTAGGTGAAACTTTGTATGTGGTCCAAAATGACCAATAATAGTAAAATCAATGAAAGTGTCCACAATTCAACATAAGTGTCTATAACATGGCATAAGCGTCTAGGTAGATAGAAAAAATATCTCATTAACATGATGATTGGCTATTGAACTTTAAATAATTTATTTTCACACATGTACATCTCATATCTATCTATGCATTATTGCATAAACTAAGTATTGTTTCTTCTTCATGATTGTGGAATCAAAATATCATTAGCATTGTAATTTATATATTTAGTATTTTTATAATTCAATACTAAAATTAAATGTCATAAACTAAATTATTTAAATGGCATGATTTTATGAATAGGTTATCTCACTCATGAATAACCTATTCCTTTTAACCCTTAATTTTCTAAAAAAGGTTAAATACTCATTTTTTGGTGTGTTTTTTAAGGCATGCATTTAGAGAGATTGAAACTCAATAGGTTTATATAATAAAAATCATCATTAAATGATAAAATTAAAAAATATTATGTGTATACATATAACCCACCTGAAGTTCATCATCCTTTGGATCATAGGGGATTCTTGAGTGAAGATAAAAAATGATCAAATAAGTTGGTCTAATCATTTTCACATGATGTCTTACCAACAGTCTGGTCCTTAAACTTACATAATTCATCTCTTGATCATTCCTTCAAGGTTTTGATTAATTTCAAAGGATTTTGAAAAAAATTCATGCCTTTGAATTCTTATGAAAATTATGATGATCTACCTTAATCCCTCTTTTTACAATGTTGAGCCTACTTCTAAGCCATTTGATCCACTCATCAATTGGGACCCTGTTAGGCTTCTTTCTAGGTCTAGGTGAACTTGGTTTGTGGTCCAAAATGACCAATAATAGTAAAATCAATGAAAGTGTCCACAATTCAACATAAGTGTCTATAACATGGCATAAGTGTCTAGGTAGATATAAAAAATATCTCATTAACATGATGATTGGCTATTGAACTTTAAATAATTTATTTTCACACATGTACATCTCATATCTATCTATGCATTATTGCATAAACTAGGTATTGTTTCTTCTTCATGATTGTGGAATCAAAATATCATTAGCATTGTAATTTATATATTTAGTATTTTTATAATTCAACACTAAAATTAAATGTCATAAACTAAATTATTTAAATGGCATGATTTTAGGAATAGGTTATCTCACTCTTGAATAACCTATTCCTTTTAACCCTTAATTTTCTAAAAAAGGTTAAATACTCATTTGCTAGTGTGTTGTTTAAGGCATGAATTTAGAGAGATTCAAACTCAATAGGTTTATATAATAAAAATCATCATTAAATGATAAAATTAAAAAATATTATGTGTATACATATACCCCACCTGAAGTTCATCACGTGTCATAGTAGTGTAACATGGGATGGTGCTTTATAAAAGAACATAGAAACACATTAGCTAAGCTAATTAAATATAGCAAAAAAATCAAAATAAATAAGATTTAAATATTTACAATGTTGTGTAAAATAAATTTCATGTGTAGTAAATTATGAGGGGCATCTAGTGTATAGAACAAGTGGTAGACCTAAAAAATGATATAAATTTTAAAATTTTATCAAAATATTATGTTAACACCTAAAAATTGTCTATCTCACTAAGATTCTAAGGATTCTTATAGTTTGTAAAAAGGACCTATGGAAAAAAGTATATTGGAATAATATAGAATATCATAGTGAATAACTAAAGGATGAAAATTTTGAATTTTTTAATATAAAAGGGTGAAAAACAATTCATTTGTTCATTTTATATTTTTTTAAACTAGAGTTATGTATATCCAAAATTATAAATTTGAGACATGATGGCCCATGTATGAGGAGGTTGACGAGATGGTGGATGCATTGTGGTTGTAATCATTTTGTACAAGTATGAACACATTAATTTTTTATTTTAAGAAATTTTAATTAAAATGAATTTGATTAGGAAAATTAGGCATTAGGAAAAATTAGAGTAATATATTTTTCCCTAATAAGCATAATATTTGAGTATAAAATAATATAGGTAATAGATAGGTGATAGAAAGGAAAAAATTAGGCTAAGGGCATTTATTAGGGTCAAGGGAAAAATCACTACATTATTTAAATTGTATTAGCTATAGCCACTAGAAAACTACACACATGGTCTTAGTCATCATAATACATTTGGTTTCTCTTGAACCTCTATTTAATACACCTATAAGTTTGATGAACCTACCTAGCCTAACCTACTTACCTAATCTAGAGTCAAGTTAGTCACTTGTCTAGTTTAACTCACCTTTTCACCCATTTTAACCTATCTTTTTCCTAGGTCCTTGACCAATGATGGTCATGGTGATCAGTGATGGTCACCCTAACTAGTGACGGTTAGGTTGGATAGCCTAGACTCAGCATACAACCTACATGCAAACCACCACCTTGATTTTATACATACAATAGTCTAAATCTAGTTGTGAGCCCTTTTTATGGATGACTTATATTTAGAATCCTTCTTCAAGTCTAGTTTGGACAACCACTTCCACCTCTTGCTTATGCCTATAAGAGAGAGAGGCCTAGGAGGTCAAAACATCAACAATTATTATCAAGAGCTCTTTCTATTTAGAATCTCTTTTTGTAGGTCGATCAGGTCAATCTACATTATCAAGTGATAGCAGTTGTCACATAGGGAGCCTACTTACCATCGACTCTCCACTAAGCTCCCAAGTATGGTTACACTACTAGAATTAACCCAATTATGCCAATAGGCAAATACACATCAACCACCCACCAACTAATTTTTGTTAAGATAAGTATTCATTTTCTTTTATTATGTTACCAAGTTTTTGTTCCAATCATAAGCTATCTCTTAGAATCCACTTCCTAGATCCTATCAATCAGCAAACCCAAACCCTATTTTGACTTTTATATTCATTGACAAAAAATTGATGATGGTTTTCTAAATAGTGATGGTTACCCTCAACCGGTGATAGTCACCTAACTGATGATGGTTTCATGATCGATGATGGTCACCTATGGCACCAAAAACAAGAAAGATACTTTGACCCTCTTACACCCAACCAAATTCACTTTTCTATCTCCCTACCTATTCATAGGCCCCTTTCTAATTTTTTTAGCCATACCTTGACCTGTTAGCACTAGTACTAATCATTTAATCATTAATTAGATCATTTCTAGTCTCTTTTTTGAACAAGCTTTTCTTGTATTCATTTTTAATAATCTTTTGTTATTAATGTAAGTAGCTTCTTTCTATTTTTATCAACTTGATTATTTAAAATAGGTGGGTTGTTAACCCTTAAGGAATCTATCACTTTTGGGATCTATCTCTTACTAAGTAATCCAACCAACTATCCATCTAACAAACAAGTTCACTGCAATGTTTTCTTATATGTAGGTCATCCTCCCAAGCCAAAGAGGAGTTCTTCATAATATTTTGATTCAATGTGCACACAAATAAACATGTATTCCTACCACAACCCATATTGATTTTATTTTCTCTTTCTCTATAACTTAAGTAAAAATTTGCATAAAACATTATGGCACACCTGATGGGACATAGAGTCTCTACTCACACTTTTCTTTGCATTTGTATGCTCTTCTCTCTATTTGTGGACATAATTGAAACTAAAATTTCTTTTTGGCTTAAAATCAAGTGCATCCATTGCTTGCTTCTAATTTTAGATCATTTTAAATTAAATCATAGTAATCTAATTATAGCACCACATTTGTCACACATACTAAACCAAATCACTTTCATCAAACAAACTTGAGATAAGGCCTAACTAGGATTTCATCACCTAGTGGTAACCTCACCCTTTCTTGGTGATCCCACTTATATTTCACTACCAAGGAAAGAACCAACTCAACTCTCTAGTTGAGTATAAAATCTAGATATCAATATATATTGGCTAAGCACTCGACACCCTTATCACTACATTGTGTGAAGTGAGGGGGTAGGCCCCAATACCAAGCCACACATTAATTCCAATATATATTATTTTGAGTACCTAAAAAACATAAAAACAACCATATACTACTTTTATAGTACTTGATCTACAGACCAACTTCTATCACACATTCTTATAAACTAAGGCATAAGCCAGAAGTGAGATTAAAACTAACCTTTAGGCTTAACTTAATTTATAGTGTGTGTCTAGATTTATTTGAACATTTTATTACTTTCTCTTTTATTGATTTTTGAGGAATCTAACTCTTTTTGGTAACCTTCTACCATCTTACCTTCACTTACCTCATCTTTGTTACCTTATTCAATGGGAAGCCCATTTATATTCTCTCCAAGAGATCCTAACTTCATTATAGTCCTAGAAGACAACCCTCTTGCCTTATAATGTTACCTTGCATAAAAATATACTTATACCCCCAACCCTACCTATAACCAACCCAACCTTACCTAAAATAAAACCAAATGTACATATAACTAACACAACCTCACCTATAATAGACCCAACCTCACTTACAACCAACCCAACCTTGCTTACAATCAATTCAACCTCAATTATAACCAATTAACAACCTTTAAATAACCACTTGATCATCACCTCAACCAACCAATAACCTTTCAACCCATATTTGATCCTTGTCATAACCCACCTCAATTATCTCAACCTCACTAATCTTTGGGTTACCTATACCAACCCTCATAGCAATTACCTCCACCACATAAATTTTTTTATTACCTTCCTAAACCATCATATCAATCACCTATACCCCCTTTTGGGTAACCTTATATATCTCAAAACCAAGACTTGTTCTATCCCCCTAGTCGTACCACCAACAACTATCAACCCAACCACTATCAAACCAACCACTATCAACCTACTTTATCAACCTCATCAAATCAAACCAATAATAATCCAACCAAAATCTGTCAAACAAACTTTTATAACCAATCAATCTTAGCACCCTTACCAATTTTATCAGACCTATCAATCTAACCTACTCTACCCACCTTCCTAACCTTATCAACCTTATCAACCCAATCAAATCCAACCCATAACTATCAACCTAACATATTGAACCAAAAATACTTTTTAAACCACCCAACCATATCAAACCTACCCAACATATAAAATATTTCAAATCTATCTAATACCTCAAACCTCTCAAACAAATGTACCTTATCTACTTTATCCAACAAACCAAACTTTTTGAACCCACCAATATTATTAAACCAACAAACCTCACCAAATGAAACCAATAACTATCAACCAAATTTTCCAACCTACCAACCTTATCAAACATACCAAACCCATCAAATCACTCAAAATTATTCAACCAACCATCTTTACCAAACCAACCAATTAGCTCGCAACCTCAAGATCCATTGGTGCGCCATTTTCCTAGGTAGTATATCCTAATGGGGGAATCGTATGCTTTGATCCTTGATAAAATTTTAAGGGCTTATATAATTAGACTCCCTCAAATCAAACCCATAAATTCTTCTCTTCTAAAACCCATTTGGTTCATAGAGAATGACTTTTATACATATCATCATCCAAATAGACATGTGGTAGATAGATGTGAGTCTTTTAATATGATCATTCAAAACCTTATCGATCAAAAGGAGGTTCTAAACAATATTATATATGTTTCTCCCAACCTAGCCTTTAATGTCTTAAAAATTAAATCATTGAACTTATTTCTACACCCATTATTATGCAAGCCCATGACTAAAGCCCTCAACACAATAATGTCCCTTCATTAGATTTGGTCCTTAGTACATTTATAACTAGGGTAACCATAATTTAAACCCAAACTAAACCACTTGTTAACCAAGTGCACCCTTTTCAAATTCCTTTTGAAATCATCAATAAGCAAGAATCAACCTTAAACCACCTACTTATTGACCAAGAAGAGCCTTCTCAACTTTCTTTTAAAACCATCATTAAGGAAACTAACCCACTTCTTCTACTTCCCCTTTTCATGGAGCCAACCCAAGCTCAAAATGCCTCACCTATGAATACATATAACCCAACCTCAATTACTATCAAACCCATTAAATTCCTCTATAATCTTCTACTTTTAATCTACCTAATGAAATTGTCTTTGGTTCAATTTCCTTTTGAATAGGGTCAAATCTTTATCAACTTACCCTACCAAACAAACCAAATAAATTATTAAATCCAATCAATAAGACAAATCAACCACCCATCCTACCTCCCTTAACCAATCAAACTAACCTCTAAACCAAATAAATAAATCATGATTAGCCCAAGTTTTAATCTAAATAAGTAATTTATCTATCAACACAAATCCACATCAACCTTCCATTCAAGATTTCTTGGATCTCAACTACCCTTTTATCCAAACTACCCACACCTCACCTAAGTTCCCTCATTAGGACAATTTAACACTCTTGTCCACCCAAACTCTATTTTAGGATGATGTTCTCAACTTCATTTCTGAACCTCAAACCTACCTAAATCTGACCCAATAATGTTTCCTAGACCATAGCACCATGACAGAGATCATACTTGAACCACCACCTATAAACTTGACCTACTAACAAATAACAACTCAAGACCCCTTTTGGAAGGTGGATGGAGTCATATTCACCCCTCCTAAACCATCTTATTAACTAACACCTTACCTTGGGATCATTTTCCCATCTTCAACCATCCATAGAAAGAGCAAACTCAGAGAACTTTCCCTCCATATGGCTTTGACCATTTATCAACCCAAACCATACCTTAATAGTTAACCAAACTAACCCTCAAAAATTTTGCCTCAACCTATCAACCAAACAACCCTAAACTATTGGATATTACCTTTCTCCTTCACCCAACCACACTTATTAGAGAGTCACCTTTTCCCCCAACCATTACAGATTATCCTTCTCCACCACCCAATGAATCATTGGAGATTAACCTTCTCCACAAAACTATCACCTAACCAACCTCACCTTTTTGTCAACCCAAATATTTACCACATCTCATCAAGTGTTGGAAAGTAATTGGGGGACATATACTCTCTTGATTAACATCAATCAATTATGCAAGCATGGACTCGAGGCATATCAAAACTTAAACCCCTAAATGCTTTATGTTTGCATCATGTTCTTTTATTAAACTAAGTTCTTGATCACCTTGTGTCTAACTTAAGCTCATCCCTTGTTATTAAACCACATTCATCATCCTATTTTTATGGTAAATTGACTAAAATTGAATAACATGATTATCCATCACATTCATAGCCTAATCTTAAACTATGGGTAGCATGGCTCTACCCATGGCATGATTATCATGGTACTTTCTATCCCTCTTTGGGATAGATTTTCATGGTCATTGTCACCTAAACCTCTTTTCAACTATTGAAATTTATTTTTCTCTTAGTTTTGCCTTCATAAAGGTAACCCCTTAAGCATGTTTAGGTAATTATATGTCAAGAAAAATCAAACAAAAATTAAAAGAAATATCAAAGTCAAAAACAAATCATAGGTCATTCCTAGCATTCATAGGCTATTCCCTTGAAGGACAACTATTGAAAACTTATTCAAAATTGAAAAATGTATGGTGGACCACTCCCTATAAGGACAACTCTCAAAATTATTTAAAATAATTACATAAACTTAGACCACTCTATTTATGGATGGCTTAGTATAGCATTTGTTAAATCTAGCAATTTGTTGGAAGCTTCCTACATCGATCAGCTTCACTAACCCTCCAAGCATAGTCAAAATATGCAAACAACCCGCAAGAAAAAGAAAAAGAAATTTGAAATCTTAAATTGGCTCTCATAAAATCAATAATCTAAGAAATCCAAAATCAATTATCATGAGTAGACTTCCTACATCGATCAGTCTACACTCTATATGACAGACTTATTTACACTGACTCTTTGAAAACCTATAGAAGAGGCATGCTAGTCTCATGAGAAGTTTCCATTTTAATCCATTTCCCCTTTATACATTATAAGCAAGGGATTTTGAGCTTACTTGATACTATGTGATTAAGCCACTTCTTTTAACTAACAAACTAACACCAATATAATGCATGAAAGGGGCTTATGTTCATAATCCAACCCATCTTGCCATTATGGTCTTTGTCAATTGAAGAGTTTAGCCTACACTTTCTACTTTCATGAAAATCTTGTTAAGATGTATTTCTTCCTTTTTTCAAGTTCATTAATGCCCCTAGCTACCCACTTTTCACCCTTTCACCAAGAAATGGGGCACCTTTTTACTAAACCAAGTGGTACCCAAATTTGGGCAACCAATTTAAACACTACCAACCATTGAAGATTACCTTTCTCCATAAGCTAACCAATAGAGATCACCTTCTCCATAACCCAACCTTACATTTTTTTTTACCATTACCTAAACTAACCATTAGAGATCACCTTTCTTCACTAACCATCACCCACCCATGGAGTTACCTTCTCCACCCACCTTGGCCACTTTGTCATTGGTCTATTTTGGCCCATCTAGTGTGCAATTTTATGACACTTTTTATCTAGTCATTTGACCATAGTGACAACATTACCATGTTGATCCTTTTGTATTTTTCACCACCTCACGCATACTAACCCACTTGTATCTCACTAGGAGCACTTCCTACCTTATATACTTATGATACTTGACCCATTTATGTTTTCCTTAGGAGCACTTCCTATCATGAATAGCCATTATATACATAAAGATCACTTAAAATATTTGCATTTATGAGTGTTCCTAGCCACCATGCTTATAGGTGGTCACATGGATTGCTTGTCACTTATCCATCTTAAAAATGACCCTTCTTTTTATGAAATTTGGTAACCTAGTCTATGCATGATCTTTGTTATTGTACCTTTCTATCATATTTTGTGTTCTTGTTTTCACTTCAATGCCTAAGTTATCATTCACCCATTTTTATCATCAACTACCCACTTATCCAAACTATACCCACTTCTATTTTACCTCATTGACTCTTTGTTTGATTGGGAATACCTCTTCTTACTCTTGGGGAAACTAGACCCTTGACCCATTTTTCATTTTTTATTTTAGCTCATTAACACAAGTTGAATAAAAAAAGGGGTAAAATATAAACAATCCGAAACCACACACACAGTCTTAGTCATCACAATAAATTTGGTTTCTCTTGAACCTCTATCAACTACACCTATAAGTTTGATAAATTTATCTAGACTAACCTACTTACTTAATTTGGAGTCAAGATAGTCACTTGTCTAGATTAACTCACCTATTCACCCATTTTAACCTATATTTTTCCTAGGTCTTTAACTGATGATAGTTAGGGTGACTAGTGATGGACACCCTAATTAGTGATGCTCGAGTTAGATAACCTAGACTTAGCATGTAACCTACATGCAAACCATCACCTTGATTTTCTAAATATGGTAGTCTAAATCTAGCTGCAAGACCTTTGTATGGATGACTTATATTTAGAAGCCTTCTTCAAATCTAGTTTGGACAACCACTTTCACCTCTTACTTGTGCCTATAAGAGAGAGAGGCCTGGGAGGTCAAACCATCTGCAATTATTATCAATATCTTTTTGTATTCAAAATCTCTTTTTTAGTTCAATCCACATTATCAATTGCTATCAGCCATCACATAGGGAACCTACTTACCATCAAATCTCCACTAAGATCCTAAGTATCATTATGTTTCTAGAATCAACCTAGATTCCACTAACAAGTAGATCTAAATCAACCACCCACCAGCTAATTTTTAGTAAGACAAGTATTCATTTTCTTGTATTATTTTGCTAGGTTTTTATTCTAAGCCTAATCTATCTCTTAGAATCCACTTCTCAGATCCCATCAATCAACAAACCTAAACCTAATTTTCACTTCTAAATTCATTGATAGGTAATGAATGATGGTTACCCTCAACTAGAAATGGTTACCTGACTAGCAATAGTTACCTTTTATCTATGTTAGTTTCATGATCAATGACAGTCACTTGTGGCACCAAAAACTAACAAGCTAATTTGACCATCTTACACCCAACTAAATTCACTTTTCTATCTCCCTACTTATTCATAGGCCCCTTTTTTATTTTCTAAGCCATACCCTAACCCATTAACACTAGTACTAATCAATTTATCATTATTTAGATCATTTCTAGTCTCTTTTTTGAATAAGCTTTTCTTGTATTCATTTTTAATAATCTTTTATTATTGATGCAAGTATCTTGTTTCCAATTTTATCAACTTGATTATTTAAAATAGCTGAATTAATAGCCCTTAATGAAGCTCTCACTTCTAGGATCTAGGTCTTACTAATAAATCCACCCAACTATCCATCTAACAAATAATTTAGCTTCAGTGCTTTCTTACCTATAGGTCATCCTCCCAAGCCAAAGAGGAGCTCTTCATAGTCTTTTGATTCAATGCATGTATAAACAAATAGGTATTCCTACCACAACTCGTATTGAGTTTATTTTCTCTCTTTCTCTAGAAATTAAGTGAAAATTTACATGAAACATCAGCCAAGATAATGTAGTTAAAAAATAATGGAGAAAAATCTTAATTGATACCATGGAAATTGGCTAGTGTAGTTGAGCAAGTTTCCAATCGATGTCATATTATGTGGTCAATGCAATATAAAAGTAGTCAAGATACCAAATAACATGAAAAAGATAACCTAGCTGATGTAGGATGATACAGTTAAGTAGATGTTCAGTGGAGTAAATAATAAATTAAAGATGGTTGATGACTTATATCATGGTTGATGTCATATAGTTTGAAAGAGGTTGATACTATAGAGCATGGTCAATATAGTAAAAAAATGCATGGATGATTGATATAGTTATATAAATGATATATGAATTGTAAAATTATAAGGGATGGATAATGTCTTAATATACATGGATACTGAAGTAGTTAATTTTTATCAAATGTTAATTTTTATATTTATTATTCAATTTTAAGAATTTGTTTCAATTTTTTAGATAAAGATCTAATTTTTGCATTGTTTTTTAGAATTTTGTAGAGATGATAGAGGTTATGGATAGTATAAGATGTAATTTTGTTACCATATATGATAGATATACTATTAATAATGGATCTATAAAAACTAAATATCCTTAGGTTCAATAATATCATGGATATGCACTAGATTGCACTAATCATTATGTTAGTTTCCATGTTCATATGAGCATGGGAGAGATTGGGGACACTTTATGATGGGTAGTGTATTGGGACACAATTGAGGTGCTAATAACCTTGAAATATGTCCATGTGAATTTGGGTTTACCAATCACAAGCACACTAGTGGTGTATGGTACCCTGGACTTGGATGATGATATAAGAGCCTTAGCTATATAGGTGATAGGCTTAGAGAAGTATCACTAGAAAAGATTGGTTTTATATTTATTTGATGTGTATATAACTACCATTAATGATGTTTATAAGGATCTAATATTTTTTTGCAAGCCTGAGTGATCTTTTACAAATCATAAGGGAGACTACCTTTGTATATTATAAGTGTAAGCACCTAAAAGTGGTATTTGAGTGTTAAGAGTGCTACATGAGATAAAATATTCCTATATTAGACTTATACCTATCCTAAATACTTTTATCACATTTTTATATCCTTTTTGTAGACTATATACATCCCTAGTCAGTTAAAACATAGTCTCATACCTTCATTCCTAGATCATGGCCCTTCTTGCCCAACAGCCTACCAACTAGACATTAGCACCACATTAAGGAAACTAGAGCCACATGGAGATAATTTCCCCAACATGGAACTATTGTCCATTATCTTAAATATCCTAAATGGATATATTTTCAAATTTTAAACCCTCTTAAGGTCAATCTAAGCATATTTTATTATCCACACAAGCTAAAAACACTATAAATACATGACTTTTAGATCTATATTCACTAGATGGAAAATAAATGAAAAATACCTATTCAAACACAAAATAAATTTAGAAAAATTAAGGTTATTAATCCCTATTAAACCCTAATTTTACATATTACCATCTAAAACTACCCTAAGCCCAATTTTTTGAAATTTAAAATCTCAAGCACACTCAAGGCATTCAAGAACACTATCATTCTAGCATCACTTGAATTTAAACTAGCACTTATATGGAAGAAATACATAGAGATTGATCCCTCCTCTATGTATTGGTATGTAAGAAACTATATTCATAGTGGGGTGTTGAAGATGTCTATCCTATCCTACTAACAAACACACATTTTGAGCTCATGCATTGCTTTCAAGGAGTATTAGGGTTTGCATCATAAATTAGATATTGAAATCACAATATATATTTACAAACTTCATGTACATAATAATCTAACCTAGAAGCATATGCACATGTACACCATAATTTTGCAACTATCTTGCATAAAGAACACTAGCCATTTTTCAAGACACTAGATCCACATGGTACTAATATCCAAGTGTGTTGTTACTATTGAGGAGAGGATATGACATAGGGATCCTATTAATGACACTCAAACCTATTCTTATCCCAATTTTTAGATCTCATATCTTCTACATCAAGGTTTTTTTAGATAATTCTTTAATTTCACATATTTATTACTATTTTCAAAAAGAAAAAGCAAGTCAAAATTTATAAAAAAATCAATGGTTATTTATTGCATATTATTTCACTAATTTATAATCTCAACCCTTTAATCAAACTTATGATTTACATTACTAAAACCCTAAAAGGTTAAAACATTTGGTGAACCTAACTTAAAATATTGTTTAAAACCCCTAGTTTTACATAGGTTTTACCTTCTTCCAAATTTTTAGCACTAAATTAGGGTTATAAAATTCTATGTTTTTAATTATTTGGCATAACTAATATCATTTAATCAATCCCACATTAGGGTTTATTTTATTTAATGTAATTTAAATTTTGTCAAAAAAACTAACCCTAGATAACCCTAAGGTATAAATTTATATAATTTAGATTTCATATCCATATGTCTTATAATTTTTATTTCATATAATCAAGATCATAATGACATAAGAAATTAATCACTTTTTTGGTGAAGTATAATACTTTTATTTGTATGTTTATTCCATTTAATTCAGAATGATTTAGAAAAGACATAAACACATGTATAGATGATGATTTCTATCACTTATAATATATGTCATATTTCATGGAATGTTATCATTCTCCTATGTGGAATTACATTAACAAGAAAAACTATACACACAAGAGGATTTATCACATAATCTAGTAATTATGTTTTAAGTTCTAGGGTCATATCTTATGCAAAGGACAAAATCTCCTCTTTGGAATGCCCATGAGGGTGATAGCTACTTTCCCTCTAACCAAGTACATGCTATCACTCCTCCATGAGATGAAAGAGCCTATACCAATGTAAATAATACCAATACTTATCCTATTCACACCTCTTCTCAAAAGGGTGTGTGCCTACATGTTCAATTAGAAACAACTAGGTTTTGCACTTGTGAGACTCTATGTGATCAAGTTATCAATATGAGAAAGATAATTGTAGGTTTAAAAAATCAAAATAAACTATTACATGAAAATATTAAAAAAATTGAAAATAAATTTAGAAGTCAAAGGCCTCTAGGGAACAATAATTAAATCATGTATATGCATCTTCACTGAGTCAATTTGTAGAAAACAATGTTACATATCTAAATCATAAATCACAACAAAGTACATTATAAATATTTATTAAAAAAGCATTAAAATATCAATTAAGATTTCAAGTGAGGTACTAAGGTAAATTATTAAATCTAATTTGATCAACCTACCTCCTCTACACCTAATGAGGAGATCTAAATATTTTTGTGAACATCATAAAAGTATGGGCACCACACCAATTCATGTTCAAAAATAAAAATGAAAATACAATATGTAATGGATATAGATGATCACATAGTATCACATTATTCACACAACATACAATGGCATATATACCAATTTAAAAAGGGTAAAATTCATAAACACTATAAAAATGGTTTCCAAAACATAACTTAGAGCAATAAAAGGTTCACACAGCACAATTAGATCAAGAAATAGTAAATAAATCATATGTAAAGCAAGAAAAAGATCCAAATATACCTCTCTAAAATGAGGCTCAAATTTCAAAGCAATATGGGTTTGGTCAAAAGTATCTACAATAGTTTGATTATCATGGTCAAAGTTTAGGCAAGCAGGTCCAAGACATCACTTCTCCTATTCTAACTATTGATAATATTGGTCAACATGGTTTGAGATTTATTTAAAATACTAAGACATATCAGTCATAGATATATTTTATCAAATAAAAACATATAGATATATAGGAAATGTTACAAAAAGATAAAGATATTAAGTATCAAAGTTAAAATCATGCTACACAAATAACAACTCTCAAAATAGGTTTTCTAGCAAAAGGGCCTCCACAACATTGTATGTCTACAATAAGCATAGTTTAAAAGGGAAAAATACCAATAAATATGCCAAAGCACAATTTAAAAAGGTCAAATCCATAATATGAGGCAATTGCCTCTATCATTCTAGGTTATTATGATTACGATGATGAAAAATACTCAAATTCCTACTGCAACAATATTCAACTACAACAAAAAATTCACATTTCATGAGAGATTACCATTCCTAGTTTTGACACAAGCCATATCAATAGTGAGTCTCTTATGAGACTCATTTATTAGTATGGTTCCTACCCTCTTGTATATACTTTCTTCTCTCTTGCTCCTTGTACATAGTGTATTTTCATTTACTTGTACATAGCTTATATCTAGAAAATATAAAAATAGTATAAGATGTCAAAAACATAAAACCATTCAAATATTACTTAGAAAACACAATATTTATAGATTGAATGCATTACTATGTTTACACTTATTCTATTTTCCAAACACTGCAAATGCTAGCTATCTTAGTATAGTCATTTTTAACATACATACATGCTTAAATTGTTCTTGTTGAGTGCTTGAAGATTGCTTATAGGACTCATTCCCACTACATTGATCCACATATATTGTTATTTACCCACTAGGGGAATATACACCAATTTAGGATTATTAATTTGATAAAACCACCCACATAAGGGCATCTTATACATAGTTTCTATTACTAGGTTCTATCCTTACATTCTTTATATTATATTTTACGCATTGATATATCTTGATATTGATCAATACTACTCATACTTAGATTTTTTTTGATAACTATCATTAATTTAGAGTCATCATATGTATGCCCTATCTCATACATATATGTTTACTACATTCATGCATGCTTTTATTTCTAGCTTTCCTAGTTTAGACTTGATTATATTCTCTATGATTCTTATATTTGAGGGCATTTGAATATGTCATTGTTCATTATATCTACACCACTTCTATTCACATATGATTTGGACATGTACCCATATCCCTTGTGTTTATTTTCCTAATTATGTATAAAAACATTTGAACATGTCCTTATATGTTTCTCTAATCCATCTTGTTTGTTTCTTGTGTATGTGGACTTTTGAATATGTCCTTGTATGTATTTTTTCTTATATTTAGTGACATGTGCCCATGTCCATTATATTTTAGTGACTTTGTCTACTTTCCATTCCTCATTTTTTTTATATGTATGCTTTCTTATATTTATCATGGCCATGGCACTTATCTTTTCTTGTTACACACACATGTTTTTAATGCCATGATGGACCTCATGCATCTACTCTTCCTACTTGGGTGTCATGATGTACATCATGCCCCATAACCCTAGGTAACTACTTAGATTTACTTTTATACACATTTATTACATCTATCTTGACACCCTTATGAAATGATAGATACACCATACATCTTACATTACATATTTATGCTCAGATCCTCTTGCATTCTGATGTTATGTTTGCACATTATATTAGATTATCATGTAATTATCATATATGTGCCAACTAAGACATTTTGCTGAGATATTTATTTTGAGGATATTAATGCATAGGTTTAATAAGTACCATCAAAAGAGGGGGCATTCATAGGGATTTATTATAGAGATAAAGATCCTACATTGCATTCATAGAACATTTTTAGCATATAGGTTTAGTTTTAGGAAATTAAACATAGATAAAAACACAATAAAAAATAGGGAATCAAAAATTAGTATAGTGACTCAGATTTCAAACCAAAAAAATAGTAGTGTCTAGAGTGGGACACTAGCATCAAATGGTGCTACTATCAAATACATGGTGCTACTATCTAGTAGCCCTTGTTTTGGGTCAATTTAGATTAGATAGAATAGTACACCAAGTATAATACAAGTTTTCATAGGAATAACTACATATTTGATAATTATGTATAGATTTAACTCATATTCACACTAATTCATCTTAAATTCATATCAAATGCTTAAATTGGGGTCATAATGCATGGCATGATCATTCCCATATTAATTTAAAATACTTAGATCCACTCATTACAACTTCATCTACAATTAGTATACTCAAATATCATATTTGGGGCATGTGCATATAAAATAGTTTTCATATGCTTAGATACACATAGGTTGATCAGATGGAATGGAAAAATACATTTAATTCTCTATGTTGTCACCAATTTCATGTCTTACTCCATCTATAAAGGTTAGCATTCCAAATTGGCTTAGATTTACCTAATTTACCTGAATGAATGTAGAGTTGACATACATAGTTAAATATACCCAATTAGATATTTATAGCACTTTGTACAGTTTAGTTTTAGATGCATCTACTACACACAAGTCATAAATGGAGTCATATATTACTTGATTGTTGAAAAGTTTGACCTCATAGGTTAAATTGTCACCCCTATCATTCAAAACTTTGCTTGTCATGTTGTTTTCCATGTTAATTGCTATTTTGTTCTTGTAATTTCCTTGCAATAGTCATCTAAAGACTTGATTAGTAGAGTTTAAGGTAGTTCTTATGAGATTTAGGTTTTGATCATCATAGTCATTTGCTTATCTATCCAATATTGTGACTAATTTCAGGTTTTGTCAAGAGGTGAAATGAGTCCAAAACATAATAAGAGTCATCATGGATTATTCCAAATTCATATCATGCTATATAATTGATCTAACTAGTTTGTGATAGGTTTGACTAACTTCATGACTAAGTTAATCATATTTAGGGTCATTTTATGGCTTTTTGAGAATTTTTTGAATGTTAATAATAGTATAAGGTTATAATAATAACATGGTGTACTTTTAAGGCTTGAAAAGTATAATGGATCCATTTTGCATCAGTTTCATCAGACTTTTCAAGTGTTTTTAATAGTTTTGGTGCCAAAAGGCATGTTTTGAGGCTATCCATATAGTTATTCATTTCAAAATTTGATATTAAGGAATCTTCAAGACTTTATTTTTCAATTAAAAGGTCAAATAAGTGATTTTAGGTCTTAAAATGAATAAAATTAATTTATCTCTCATATTGACTTTCTTGATAACTCTAAAAGGGTAGTTTTCAAATGCTCAATATAGATAGAGGAGAGAGAGTTAGGAGATGAAAATTTTGAAACTGATAGGGAAACTAATTAAATTTAAATTAGTGTATTTATTTTCATATTCTTGTACCCATATTTAAGAACAATCACTAACAGCGTAAGGGGGTCACTATGAGATAATCATCTAGACAAGGTATAGGTTTGCCTTCATTCCTTAAATTATGACATATATGGATAAATTATTTTTATGGGGATGATTTAAATGGTAAATAATACATTTTTCATGTTTTTATCATCATATAATTTGTCTTTATAAGTGGATTTGTCTTTATAATTTGTCTTAACTTGAGATCTGGCATTTTTAGGCAATCTCGATATATCAATGGAATGTATTTGTTTTTAGGAGTTTAAAAGCTCATGTTTAAATTATTATAACATATATTTTATCCAATAAATGTTTTATTTACTTTCATTTTGAAAATCTCTTTCTTGAGATAACTTATTTGGTCATTTAGCCCTTCTACAAGGTGTAGTTATAGATATAATGAGATGTTCAATGTGTAAAGAGCATATTAGTAAGTTTTTAATGATATTTATTGGATTATATAGGATTATAAGTTTTAATTTTACTCTATAGTATGTTAAATATGGTTTCAAAAGACCATTCTCTTTTAAGAGTTCAAAATCTTAGTTGTAGGCCTAATAGGAAGGCTAAAGGGATATCATGGTAGGTAATGAAAGTTATGAAGATTCATGAAGGTGAATAGGTTCATTTTAAGGTCATAAAAAAAATTATATTGTTAATGGATTCCTAAATATAACTAAAAACACTCTTGGGAGCAAGATTCAATCTACCATAAGCCTCAAATGCCTATAATAGCACTAAATGACTATGTGCTACTATGTTGTCAAATTAAGAGACCTACTAAAGGATTGTATATTATTATGAATGCATTTTTAGGGTTCCAAATGATTTTTAAATGTGATATAGGTACTTTAAATTGATAATAATTATTTCAAGGTTCACAAGGTTCATTAAAATCATGTATAAAACTTACCTAGAACTCAGTTTAGCAAAGTTTAAGGTAAGTTTGCATAATAAAAGGTAATAGGTTTTTGTTTTGTTTTCATAATATTCTGACCTCCTCATGGAAAATAAATGAAATGATAAATTAATACTATGAAATATATATATCATTGAGGTAGGTGAAATTTTTAGTGAATAGTCTGTACAAAAGACAAATCTTCCCCTATAGCCATGTAGGTGAAAGTATAGTCAAGTTTGTTATCTAAACTGAATTTGTTTTAAAGAACAACAAAAGGGTTGAATTAAGTGGTTATTATTATTTATTAGAGTATATAAAAGGTTATAATGTCCTCCATTTAATATCAATGGGAGTATAATAATTTAAATATTGGAAAATCCATCTAGAACCTATACAAGTGCAATGAGGACCTATAGTTATCCTATTTTGTCTCAAACAGTGCATGAAGACAAGGTTAGAGTTGGAAGCATAAGAGACATCTTCTATGGGGATAAATAAAACCTTATAAATAAATATAATAATCTTAAAAAATAATATGGATACCTACATCAAATATCTCACCTCTCTTAATTAGCCTATATGCTACCTGCATCCAGATGATAAAATATAGCTAGGCTACCTATACCAAGTAAGATTCTCATGTATAAGGTTTAGAAAGGATAAAAGTATGGTTTAAATGATTTATTTAAAGTGAAAGAGGTACTAATTAAATACCAATGGATGCTAATTATAGAAAAGATAGTAACCTATAGTCTGTACATGTATTAATAGCTACCTACACCCATGGTTCACCTATAGTCATATGCTTATCATATACTTTATTAGTTAGGAGAGTTAAGGGTGAATTTGTGTTTATATTAAGCTTTGAAATATTTTAGGATTTATAGTGATGAATTATGGGATTTTTATAGTTTATGAGTTAAATTTAGTCAATAGGCACTCTTGAGACTTTAAAATAAGCAAATGAGACCTACAAGCCTCAAGCATGTAGTTCCTTGTTATAGACAAAATCAAGACTTCAGGCCAAGTAAGACAAACCTAAGACTTGAAGAGCCTAACCTATAAGATTATGGATATATATTATAATAGGTTAATAAATAATCTAAGATACTTTGAAATTTAGGATAAAGATGGAGCTGAGTTGATACTCGAAAATCCACGTATAGGTCTATACAAAAAAAGGCAAGTATCAAGTGATTTAAAAAGTCTTAAGAGACTTATGATCCTTGTGGATAGTGAGAGTGAATACTCATTGGTTTATATATATCCAAACATAATGTTAATCCTAATAGAGATATATTATCTTTAAAAACTTTTATATATATTCAAGATAGCCTTAACTCTACATCTACATTCACCAAGAATGCTACATAATCAAGCATGTTAAAAAGAAGTGGTGTTTGTGAGGAGATTAGAGGTAGGAAAGGAGTTTTAAATTCATAATATGTTTCAAATAGATAAAAGAGATTTATATGTCATTTAATGACCTTATAAATGTATTGAAGCATCTAACCTCTTTCTCAATCCGTACAAACCTTTTAAAGACACTTACGAGTCACTTATAATACTATGTACTTGATGAGCAATGACAAAAAGTGGTAAAGAGTTTTGATAGAGGTTTTTAAGAAAAATATAAGACTATTTAAGATAAAAACCAATTTAAAGGAGTATTAAAAATTCAATGATGTGAAGTAGGGCTCAAACCCATAGAATATAGTCAAGTTGATACCAAATAGGCCACTTACATGCTTATCTCGAAGAAATACTCTAAATATCAAGCCTAAAAGAGAAGATAGTATAAATATTAGAAGTTTATATTAAATTATGTGACATAAAATAGGTTTAAGTTCCTTTTAGGTCTATTGATGTGAATATGAGGTCTCAAGACACTAAAAATTATAATCAATATACATTCAAGACTCATAATTTATTAACACAGTCATCTAGTGACTTGAATATTTATATAAACAAGGTGAAATAATATATTACACAATATAATATAATTATTCATAAATAAATTTTAATAGAATATTATAATGATAGAAACACTTAGAACTTACCTCTAGGGTCAATAATGCCTACTTGCATATGAACCCTCAGTGATGAAACTTAATGTTTTAGACCCTATTGAGAGGTATGTGTTGAAGGATAATCATCATAAATAATTTAATGGACTATTTAAAACATTATAATGATATTAATTTTCATGTTAAGTGACTTAATAGGTCTTGAACCTAGGATAACCTCTCTAGGCTATTTTCACGTAGGCAAACCCAACCAGTCTTGAGGAAAATTAATGTTTGAGAGCTCTATATGCATGATCAAGGTTTTAAATTTGGTAAAAATGGTTATAAAGAGTTTAATAATGAATAAATTTAAAATTAAGAGTCATACCAATAGGGTAAATACCTATTTTTTTGTCTCAGACCTGACCCACTTCTTTGGCAAGGGGTAATCATGAGACTAAGCTATGTTTTGGTCTCAAAGATCAAAATAAGAATTTATAGACATAATGAATGGTATTTTGGAAAATTAGAAATGATATAAAATTTATAAACAAACCTCAAAGTGGCATTCACACTCCTATTTTAATCTATACCCCTTGAGGGATAGTAAGAAGGAGACAAGCCTAAACCCCAATACCCCTAACCAGTATACCAAATGCATATAATGGGGTAAAAGGACTCATATATAATGTATAATAATGTGTAGGGTGTTTTTATAGGTTTATAAACCTCTATAAATATTAATATATTTTTTCAAACCCAAAACTCAAAATATACCTCCCTCAAAGCTCTAGAGCACTAAGCAAGCCACCTGATGAGCAATTTTAGATGATCATACTATATCTCACACTTATAATGGGGATATAGGACATTTTTTATATATTAATAGGTTAAAAAATATAGTTTTACAAGTTTAATTATTTAATTTTAATGTCCCATCTTTATGAACCATCTTTAACACCCTAGACAGATCTTAAACCCTTCCAAAACCCTATTTGTGACCAGTCAAGGGAAATGGAATTAAAATACACCTATAATGCCACATATTTATCCTAAAAAATATTTTATGTTATTTAGGACTCCAAATAGGTTATCCACATGTATTGTTATGCTAACATCACTTGTACGTATTCATCTAAATACCCTATTTTTGCATATTTATGGTGTTTTCAGGTGATATGAGAAGGGGATAACTTACCAATCATGTTATGATGTAATTTTAGAGTTATAATGATTTTTAAAATCTAAAAAAATAATTATATATTATGGACGTGATCAAACTAGGCCCATTTTCCAAGGTAGTCCCAAATAGTCTCAAAATAAGCCTAGGGAGCAAGATGATTCCATGGTTTTCATAATTCCACAAGGTCTTAGGACCCAAAAATTGACATGGAGGTTTTTTATATTTTTATAAAATTTAATCTTACACTTTTATATAGTTTCACATCTATAATATTTCCTAGTATCAATATTTCTACTTTTTAGGCCTAGGAGGGCTAATCAGGCATAATTTAAGAGAGAGAATGAGATAGAATGTATAATTTTGTGTGGATATGTAAAGGGATATATGGTATACAAAAATAATATTATTTTATCATAATAATCTTCCTATTTTTCTACATAATGAATGTTATCATTTTTTAGGGCTATAAGGATTTGAGAAGAAATTCAATGTTTTGGTCCAAAACTAGGTCTTTTTGAGTGTTTGATGTCATAAAATGTCTTTTCCATGTTTGGTATTATTTTTAAAGACCATCCATTAAGTAAATTTGTAGTCTTGAGGGAAAAATCCACTTTTCCCTTATATGCCTTATTGAAGACAATCTTTTCGAGGAGTGAAAACACTAAAACATTGTACAATACCTCTAATAGACCTTGAAAAAGATAATACACATTATTCATGCCACAAACTAGGTATTTAAAAGTTAAGGATCAGTTTTGAAGAGTTGGAAAATTTGAATGAGTCTAGAAGTCTCCAAAAAAGCCTTCTCTCCTTCCAATGCCTAAGCTTATTGAAGGAGTCAAAATTTCACTTAAGAGATTCTGACATACCATGGATCATGTAAATACCTAATTAATTTACTATAATAATGTTTCAATTAATATTAAAAAAATAATTAAAGTCATATTTTCAAGGGAGGAAACCACTTCTTTAATGAAGACACATGACCTAGTATATAAGGGTTCAAACAAGGATTTAGACACTCTCTAAGTGGTCAAGGCTTGACCAATCATAATTAATATGTATCCAATAATCCTAAAATATAAATCTCTCTCTCTTATTCCGCCATAATTATATGTATGTATGAAAATATTTGAATAAGGACTACGTAGCATTTCAAGGAGAGTAAAGACCAAGTTTGAAGACCCATATTTTGGGGTTGCTTTGTCTCCAAGCATTTGATTTTTTATATTTTAACTCATTTTATATAATTTAATTCATCACTCTTTACTTTTATTTGTGTTGAAAGGATACAAAATTTTTCACTCACCTTTTGTAAGAAATAAGAAGATTTTGTTCCTCCATTTTCAAGATTTTAGATGAAGTGTATGTATTTTCCATTGATATAACATTGTGAAGCATTTATTTTATAGGTTATTGTCTAGTTTTTGTACCCCCATGAAAGATAATTGGTGTTATAAAAGTCATATTAAGTGTCAAGATCAATTCTAACATAAGAATTGGATGTGAATTTAGTTCTTTTACATTCCTTCCTTGCAAAAATTGAGTTTAATAACTCCTTATGAAACATTATTGTAGAAGTCATTCATGAGTGTATAAAATGTGTGAAAGCATATCCATTTCATAAGAGTGTTAATTGAAAGAATAATTGGTCATAAAACATTGGTGAATCACCTTAATTTTTAGTTTCCCTTTCAATTCAATTACAAATAGGGTCTTTTTCACCCTTTCCATTGCCCAAGTCAGTAAATAGTAGGTTGAAGAATAAGTTTTAGTGATATCACCAAGAGAAATATCCCTCTCTGGATATTCTCTCCTTTATAAAATCACCCTCACTTAGGATATATTAGATGTTTTAATAAGAGTGAGAAATATCACACTTTATCTCAAGGGCACACTCATAACTGACAATAATTTTGGCATGCCTAGTGGGACACATTATCCTTGACATAGCTAAATAAAAATGCTTGTAGGGGTAAAGGACACTCATCATCATCATCATAAACCAAATATACCTTCAAGTTTTAGATTTATTAGCAACATACATGCACAAATTTCATGCCAAATGTTACAACAATATCATCCATTAAAAGTATTCCTCTTGAGTTCATTGAGTTTCCTTCTACTTCTTACAAAATAGAAAGGTTTAATAAGATAAAACCGTATCCTGAAGATGAATTTATATCTCTTAGTCAGCCTATTATTCTAAATTATGAAAATTCCACTATCTAAATGGCCATCAAAAACTAGGTGTTTGTCCCTTTTAATAGAGGTATCCCATTGAATCTTGACCAATTTGATGACATACCTATATCAACTCTTAAGACCATCCTATTATTATTAGGAGAAGATCAAACAATTACTGTTGAACACATCAAAGATGTGGTCAACCTATGTTCAGTCCATTATGTTATTCAAGAGAACATGGTTATTATACTACTTCTTGATACCTTCAAAGGAAAAACATTGGAGTGGTATAGAAAACCTCCCATTGAAATCCATTACTTCTTAGGATAACTTAGGTGTAACCTTAGTCAGGCAATTTGAGGGCAAATATGATCACATGTCCTTGGTTAAATAAATAACTACCATAAAGAGGGTTCCTCATGATTTCATGACTGAAACTAAACTCATAATCTAAATAATATGGACTAAGATACCTATATTGATTAGGCAATCCTAAGAATATGCCTTTTTGTGCTATCTAAGATCCCTCAATTTTGACATTAGTGTCATGATATAGTCAATGGGTGGTACCACTTTGCCTGATGCATATGAAGCTTCAAAATATATGAGAATAGTTTGATAAAATCTAGGAAAATAACACCTATGCCTCATATTCCTTTTCTCCTAAAACACAACACATGTTATCCCCTCAAGCTCCTAACTTGGCTCCCATTCCATTCCCTCAAGCATAAGTTTTAACCCCTCCTAGCCAATCATCTAAAATTGGAGAGCTCAAATAAATGTTATATTCTTTTGGGAATTATATTATTCAATTGAAGAAAAAATAATACCAAAAAAATATGCCTTACCATGAACCTAATTGAGATGCTTATCATCCTTTTAGAGTCAATAAGTCACCATTTTAAGGTTTCAAATAATAGAGACCATCCTATCAAGCTCAAGGAGATATCACTAAATCTATACCATATGTAATCATTGATCCAAATGATCCATCATCTTCTACAACTATTATTCATGTGCCTAATTTGAATGACATGATGCTAGATTCAAGTTGGTAGCCCTCACACCAAAATGTTATATAGAATCAAGCATTGGTTAACCAATCTAAATTCATGCCTCAAATGACTAAAGAAGAGGATTATATTTATTAGGTTAAACATAATTAAAGTATGTCACAATAAGATGAGATGAGTCATGAACAAAGGAAACTAAATTCTACTTTTGTTAATTAGTAACTTGGTGATCATGTGGCCTTGAATCAGGTTGGTGACTCAGGTGCCTCAAGTAGTGTTGTTACAATTGTGTCTAAGGACAAAAAGATAACTATTAAAGAGACTAAGGAGGTTATTCATTATTAAATTACACCTTCTAATGTTCCTAATATTTCTAATAATTAGTTTACTACCCCTATACCACATACAAATCTAAATGTAGGGATTAGCAAGTCTCATCAAGCATCACATGTTTAGGATCAGCCAGATGTTCAATAAGTGTAGCCAAAGGTAAGTGTAGTTATTTATAGTATTATTTATCATATAAATAATTACAATTTTATTATGAGCATGTGGGATTACTTAGTAATCCTAAGAATAAAAGGGCATGGTCATACAAGAAATTTTAGCTCTCAAATTGGAGTCAAAACTAGTTGAGAAAGAAGGCATAGTTTTGGAAAATTTAGATCAATCAACAAGACATAAATTATATAAATTACATAAAGAGTTAAATGTGGGTAATGATTAAGTAAAAAAAATTAAAACACCTTGATTTTATCTCTCTTTGATTGTTGGTGACACTTTAGTTCATAATTTTATGGTGGACAGTGGAGCTAGTGGTACTATAATGCCTAAATAAATTGTAGATAAGCTTGGTTTAGTTTATGAACCAAATATAAAATGGGTATTTAAGATATATGGGTCACTAAAAATATATTATTTATGATTAATAACTTTAATTTTACATTACATGTTTGTCCAAATGTCCCTATTCAACAGGATGTAGTGGTAGTGGACTTGCCTTCTTACTTTGCCATGTGTTTGGTTAGAAACTTCACCCCAAATATTTTTGGCTACTTATCATATGACTAAACATACTTAATTTTTATAACCAACTATCTTAAAAAGGTAAAAATACATTCTGATCCTATTTCACATTTCCATTTGGATCCTTATATACCAAGTGTTGTAAACACTAATTGTGTCTTCTTAGATGATGTGCTAGAAACTAACTCACATCTAGATGGAGTTACAAATTTATTAATTTATGAAAAGGCCTAAAATTTACATGAGAATTATCTATAAAATATAATTGAGGAGGAGAGACTTGCTATTATTTCCTCCATGAGAATGATGCACTAATTCCAGCCATTATAAAGGATGATGAAACTAGTGATGGTCTATGATAGCTATACTTTGATGGATAAAGGAAAAAAAATAATGGTATCAAGGATATAATAATATTGATATATATATATATATATATATATAAAATTAAAAATATTATTTTTTAATTACGTTTGAGTTTGGTTTCTCAAACAATGTTCCATAGTATGAGGCACTAGTCCACGGTTTGCAGTGGGATAGGAAGATGGGAATTAACACCTTGCAAGTTTTTGGTGATAGTAAACTTATAAATCACCAAGTAAGGGGTATTAAAATATGTAACAACACATTGATTCTATATTATAATAATATATCATGGGACCTACTTGAGTATTTTCAACATTTTGACATTTAGGTAATGCCAAGAGATAAGAATAAACATACATATAGGTTGGCTACCATAGGGGATCCATTTAGCATTCTAGCCAATATAAAAAATGAGAAAAATAAGTCAAAAATAAAAGTGGTTTGATGCCTTCCATTATGTATAACCATGAGAACTAGTAGGTCTTTGAAGATGATAATTAGATTGTTAGGTTATTGCAAGAGGAAACTGAATTCTCTTCTAGGAATCAATCAAAGTTGTTACAATAGTATGAGGATCAGATTTTGAAATTGAAAACTAATAAGATGCCTAAATTATTGGCCACATTTGAGAACATATTTAGGGGATATGATAAGATGAGGAAAGATAAGTCATATTTGTCAACCAAGGAAGAGCAATATGCCAATGTTGAGATTGAAGCTATAAGGAACTTGGAATTGGGTAAATTATACACTCCTTTATAAAATGAATATTTCATTGAGTTATGTATGATTGTTTTTGATGTGTTTACATGGAAATATATTTATCTAAAAGGATTTGAATAAATTCTATCTCAACACACCATTGAGATAGAAGCTAAAACTAAACTCGTGAGATAAAGGCAAAGGCACATAAATAAAAAACTAGATCCTTTGATGAGAACTAAGATTCATAATCTCATAAAGTCAACTATCATATTTCTAATAAAGAACAAAACTTGGGTGGTAAAACCTATTCTAGGATGGAAGAATAATGGTGAGATTATATTTTGTGTTGACTTCCAAGATTTTAAAAAGGCTTCCCTTGAAGATCACTATGCACTACCATCCATGGAATAGATATTGTATCTAGTTGAAAGATTAGATAGGTTCTCTTTATTAGATAGATATAGTGGCTACAATCAGATTTTGTTAAAGTAAGAAGACTAGTTCAAGACAACCTTCACTACAATGTGGGGACCTTAACATATAAAAATATGGAATTCAATCTATCTAATGTTGGAACAACCTTTCAGAGGGTCAGGGCTATGACATTCTAAGGTCTTATTAAAAAAATTGTGATTATCTATTTGGATGACATAACCATGTTTTCAAAGATTGTAAGTAAGCACATGGTCCATCTCAAAGAAGTGTTTGAAAGGTGTAGGAAATTTGGGGTGTCTCTTATCCCCAAAAAGTGTGTCTTCTTGGTATATGAAGGTAAGATTACTAGACATGTGGTTTGAAAACATTTCTTAAGTATAGATCCTAAAATGATAGATTCAATTTTTTCTCTCTTTGCCTAAGCACAAAAAGGCCTTGCAAAGCATCATAGGAAAAATTAATTTCATAAGAAGATATATTTCAGATTTTGCCACTTTAGCTAAGCAACTTACAACCATGATAAATAAGAATCAAATTTTCATATATTATAAGGAATGAATGAATATTTCTGAGATAAAATAATCCATATCTAGTTATCCTACACTCATAAGTCCAAGTTTCTCAAAATACTTCATCTTGTACACTTATGCTAGCATGGACACCATTTCAGGTATTCTTATGCAACATAATCATGAAGCCTTCAAGAAACCAATAGCCTTCTTCAGTCAAGGCTTAGAGGAGTATGAGACAAGCTATTCTATTTTTAAGAATCATGTTATTTCATTTATTAGGTCTGTCAGGAAGTTTAGATACTTGTTATCTAACAACATGATACATCTAATGGTTGCCAATCCAAGTATCAAGGATTTCCTTTTGAACAAGGATATAAATTATAAGAGGGCTGGTTAGATAACATGAGTAATATAGTATGATTTTTATATCAATGTAACAAATCTTATTGGAGGTAAAGGACTTTATGAACATCCATCCCAAGACTTGCAAGAGGCTAAACAGTAGTTTTAGTGTTGAATGATGAAGAGGTTATAGCTGATCATACCTTACCTTTCAATTGGTTTCATGGCTTGGTAAGATATATTCAATATGGTTATTATTCCCCTAATTTAAGTGATTTAATAAGAAGATATTTTATATTGCAATCTATTCCATTTCTTCTTATTAATGGTGTCCTTTTCAAGATAGACATGAATGGTATAGTACTAAGGTGTATAAAACCAAATCAAACACAAAGGTTTATCAAAGAGTTTCAAGATGGAAACGGTGGAGGAAAATTATTATTAAGTAATACAACCCTTAATATCATGATAGGTGGGTATTATTGTCTAATTATATTCAGTGATTGTCATGCATGGGTTAGGAAATGCAAACAATGTGCTATGTTTGTAGGAAAAATGAGACCTAAAACCTTAACTCTATAATTAATTATAGTGGGATAGCATTTATTCCAATGTATATTTGAATTTATTATCCTTGTAAACCCTCTTTCAATCCTAGGTCATAAGTGGATCCTTATCACCATAGATTACTTCACAAGATGGACAAAGGCAGTAGCATTGAAAGAAGAAAATGAATCCAATGTACTAGATTTTTATGAAGGTTTTCCTACAAGACTTTGGGTTCCTTTAAACATCATTTCAGATAATTTCATGGGATATGTGGGAGATAATATCATCCAATGGGTTATTCAACATGGTGTTTACCTTATCACTTCATCAAACTACTATCCACAAGGCAATGGCCTTGCTGAGTCTACTGATAAGAATCATATGAAGATCATAAGAGTGAACTATTAAATATAATTAGATGTCATGAAATTTAAATTTGAAGTTATCTCTATGGGATAATATGATCACATACAAAATATAAATAACCAACTCTCCATACAAGTTGGCATATGGTAAGGAAGCAAGGTTACCTATTTCTCTTGAGTTTCCTACTTTAGAACTAACGCACTAAATTGAGTTGTTGGAGAATGAAATAATGGAGATCAGGTATGTTGAGATTATGGATCTAAAATAGATTATAAATCAGTCCATATTAGCTATGGAAACTCACCAATTGTAAGTGAAGAGAGCATTTGACAAAGGAATTTCTTTGTAGAGTTTCAAAGAAGGAGATTTGGCTCTCAATTGGGATGAGGATAGAGCTAAACCAAGAAGGCATACCAAGTTTGAATTTATTTGGAGTGGTACATATATAATCTCCAACTACAAATCCAATAATGTCTTCCAACTTACAAAGATGGATAGTGAGGAGTTTTCAATCCTAATTAATGGGATACATCTAACACATTGTTATTAAGAGATAAGTTCTTTATACATAGTTAATTTATTTGTTTTCCTCTAAGTGTTGTCCTATAACATTATTTTACTTGTGTTTTGTCTCAAATAAGTGATTTATTTTTACATTTACCTTGTTAGTTATTATCCCTTATTTTTTTTGTTCCTTCTTGTTTTAGAGGAGAAAGTTATATTGTTTCAAGTTAAAAGAGTCTTGTTTTCATGGACCAAATTTATTACTGTTATTACAAAATGTAAGTGGTTTTATGAGTCTAAAATATATGTTAATGGTCTATTCTCAGGTATAATAGGCATGCCTCCTAGTTGAGTCACCAAAATGTTGACATGTTTGACCTCATAGGTCAAACTATCACCCCTATCACTCAAAACATTGCTTGCTATGTTGTTTTCCATATTAATTATTACTTTGGTCTTGTAATGACCTTGAAATAATCATTCAAATCCTTGATTAGCAGAGTTTAATGTAGTTTTTATGAAATTAAGGTTTTTATCATCATAATCATTTACTTGTCAAGCCACCTTTGTGAATGTTTCAAGTTATATCAAGAGGTGAAATGAGTCTATAACATCATAATATGCCTTAAAGATTGTTTCAAAGTCACATCATACTATATAATTGATCTAACTAGTTGGTGACAGGTTTGACTAACTTCATGACTTGGTTACTCACATTTTGGGTCATTTTATGGATTTTGGAGCAAGTTTTGAATGTTAATGATAGTATAAGGTTAGAATAATAACATGGTGTACTTTTTTGGTCATAAAAAGTATAATGGATCCATTTTTTATTAGTTCCACCAGACTTCTCAAGTGTTTATGGCATTTTTAATGCCAACAAGGCTTGTTTTGAGGCTATACATATAATTATTCATTGAAAATTGATCTTAAAACATCTTCCAAACCTTATTTTTACATGAAAATGTCAAAAAGTTATCTAGAAGAGGTTTTAGGTCTTAAAATGAAGAAAATAATTTTATCTCTCATATCCACCTTCTTGATAGTTTTAGAAGGGTGGTTTTCAAGTTCTTGGTATACATAGAGGAGAGAGAGTTAGGATATAAAATTTTTTACAATGATAGGGAAATTAATTTAATTTAAATTAGTGTCATTTTTTTATATTCATCTACCTGTATTTATTAATAATATCTAAGAATATAAGGGGCTATTATGAGCTAGTCATGTCCAAGTTTACCTCCATTCCTCCACTTTTGATCTCTATGCAGAAAAATGATTTTAGGGGGATGATTTAAGGGGTAAATAATAAATTTTTAATTTTTGGATAAACAACTAATTTTCCTTGATAAGGGGTTTTTTGATAGGAAATTGGTTGCCTTTCTCAACTTGAGATTTTGTAATTTTGAAGCAATATTGATATGTCAATTGAATGCATTTGATTTAAGGAGTTTCAAAGCTCATGTTTTAAGTATAATCACATATATTTAATACAATCAAGGTTTTATGTATTTTAATTTTTAAAATCTCTTTCTTGAGACAACCTATTTGGTCATGTGGCCCTTCTACAAGGTGTAGTTATAGATATAATGAGATGTTTAGTGTGTGAAGAGAATCTTAATAATGTTTTAATGATATTTAGTGGATTATATAGGATGATAAGTCTGATTTTCCTCTATAGGATGTTATATATCAGGTCAAATGACCATGGTCTCTTAAGAGTTCAAAATCTTAGTTGTAGGCCTAATAGGTAGGTTAAAAGGATATCATGGTAGGTAATGAAAGTTATGAGGATTCATAAATGTGATTAGGTCAATTTTAAGGTCATAAAATTATTTTAGAGTGTTCATGGAGTCCTAAATATTACTATAAACACTCTTGGGAGCAATATTCAGTCTATCGTAAGCCTTAAATGTCTACAATAAGAGTAAAGGATCATATACAATTATGTTATCAACTTAAGAGACCTACTAATGGATTGTATATTCTTATGAATGTGTTATAAGTATTCAAATTGAGTTTTAAAGGTGATATAGGTATTTAAAATAGATATTAGTTCTTTCAAGGTTCGTAAGGTTTATCAAAATCATGAAGAAAACTTCCCTAGAACTCAGTTTATTAGAGTTTAAGGTAAGTTAGCATTGTTTAAGGTAATAGGTTGTTTATTATTTCCATACTATTCTAAACTCCTCATAGTAAATTAATTAAACCATAAATGAACACTCAATAATTAAAAGATAATTTAGGTGGGTAAAATGGTTTAGTGAATAGTCCATACAAAAGATAAATCTTCACGTACAACCATGTAGGTGAAAGTATAGTCAAGTTTGCTATCTAAAGTGAAATTGTCTTAAATAAAAAAACAAGGGTTGCATGAAGTGGTTATGATGATTTATTAGAGTGTATAAGAGTTTATAATGTACTCCATTGAATATAAAGAGGAGTATGACATTTAAAACACTAAAAAACCCATCTATAATATGTATAAATGCAGTGAATACCTATAGTCATCCTATTTTAACTCAAACAATATATGAAGAGAAGGTTAGAGTTAAAAGGAAACTAATAAGAGACATATTCTATGGGGATAAATAAAACCTTGTCAAAAAAATATAGTAATCTTCCAAAAGGATAATAACACCTACATGAATGATCTCACCTCTCTTAGTCAACCTATATGCTACCTAAAACTATATGATAAAACACAATAAGGCTACCTATACTAAGTAAGCTTATTATTTATAAGGTTTAAAAAGGATAAAAATAGGGTTTGAATGATGTATTGAAAGGACAAAATTTCCTCATTATGGACCAAGGGATATTAATTAAAGCCAAGATAGTAACCTATAATTCCTATAAGTATTAATAATTACATATATCCATGGTTTACCTACAGTCATATGACTATCATATACTCTATGAGTTAGGAGAGTTAAGGGTGACTTTGTGATTATATTAAGCTTTAAATTATCTAAGGAGTGATGGGGAATAATTATGTATTTTTTTTATTTGAGGAGTTAATGTCAGTCAAGGGGTAGTCTTGAGCCTTCAAAATAAGTAATTGAGACCTATAGGCCTCAAGCATGTAGGTCTTCATTATGGACCAAATCAACAACTCAGTCTAAGTAAAACAAACCTAAGACATGAAAATAATAACCTATGAGATGATGGAGATAGATTCCAATAGGTTAAAAAACCATATAATCTAATTAGGTATTCAAGATAAATGTGGAGTTGAGCTGATACACAAAAATCCACCTACATGTCTGTACGAAAAAATATAAGTTGTAAGTGATTTTAAAACATGAAAAGAGAATGAAAAGCCCTATGGATTGTGAGAGTGAATAATAATTGGTTTTCATATCTCCAAAAACAATTTAAATTCTAAGAGAGAGATATTATATTCAAAAAACATATATGTACAATCAATAAAGCCTTAACTCTACATGTATAGTCACCAAGAATTCTATGTAGTCAAGCATGTTAAAAGGATGTAGTGTGTGTGAGGATATTGGAGGAAATAGAGGATTATTAAACTTATAAAAAAATTTAAAATATATTTATAGGTCACTTAAATCAAATTTTAAAGGTCTTGAAGCATCTAACCTCTTTCCTAGTTCGTGCAAACCTTCTAAAGACACCTACATGCCACCTACAGTACTATGTATTTGATGAGAAATAACAAGAAATGGTAAAGAGTGTTGATAGATGTTTTTAATAATAATATAAAGCTATTTGAGATATAAACCAAGTTTAATGATTATTTAAAACTTATTAATGTGAAGGAGGGCTCAAATTGATAGAACACAGTCAAGCTGACCCAAATAGGCCACCTACAGGCTTATGTTGAAGAAATGGTCTGAAGAGTATGCCTAAAAGAGAAGATAGAAAAGGTATTGTGAGGTGATATAATAATATTTTAATTAAATTAGTTTAAAGTTACCTTTATTTATATTTATGTGAATATTAGGTCTTAAGACACTAATAATTAAAGTCAATATATAGTCAAGACTCATAATTTGTTAACACAATCATATAGTGACTTGAAGAGTTCTATAAGAAAGGTGAAAAAATGTGTTATACACTAATAATTTTATGCATAAAAATGGTGGGAAAATATATATAAAGTATAATTATTATTACATAAAGTTTCATATAGTATTATAATGAGAGAAACACTTAGACCTGATCTCTATGATTAATAATGCTTGATTGTATACAAACCCTCAGTAATGAAACTCAATGTTTTGGACCCTCTTGAGAGGTAAGTGTTGATGGATAATCATCATAAATAGTTTTATGGAATATATAAAAAATTATAAGGATATTACTTTTTAGGTTAAGTGATTTAATAGGTCTTGAACCTAAGATAATCTTCTTAGGCTCTTTTCACACACATAGACCCAAACTGTCTTGAGGAAAATTGATGTTTAAGAGTTATATAGGCATGATCAGGATTTGAAATTTGATAAATATGGTTATCATGAGTTTTATAATTAATACATTGAAAATTAAAAGTCATACCAATAGGGGACATACCTACTATTTTGTCTTAGACTTAGCCCACTCCTTTGATAAGGGGCAGTCATGAGACTAAAGTGTCTTTTGGTCTCAAAGAGAAAAATATACATTTACAGAAATCATGAAGGGTCCCTTATGAAATTAAAAGTGACATAAAAGGTAGAAACATACCTCAAAGTTACATCTAAAATAAGGTTTTAGTCTACATGCCTTTGAGGGCTAGCAATAAGTAGACAAGCCTAAACCCCACAACCCTTGACTAGTATACCAAATATATATATACAGGGGTAATAAGGAATTATATAGAATTTAGAATCATGTGGAGGTATTTTTAATAGGTTTTTTAACCATTTCCAATAGTAATATATAGTTTTAAGACCTAAAATTTAAAATAGACCTTTCTCAAAGCTTAAGATCATTAAGCAAAACACCTAAGGAGCAAATTCAAATGATCATACCATATCTCACACTTTACATGGGGATATGATATATTCAAGATAGATTATGAGGTTAGTAAAGAATTTTTAAAATTGGAAGGAGGTCATTTGGAAGTTCCATCTTTATGAACCATCTTTAAGACCCCATTTAGGTCTTAAATCCTTTTAAAACCCTAATTGTGACCAGTCAAGGGAAATGGAGTTCAAATTCCCCTATAATGAAATATATTAATCTTTAAACCTATTTTATGTTTTTTATTACTCCAAATATTTTCTCCACATTTATTTTTATGCTAACATCACTTGTACAAATTACTTCAAATACCATATTTTTACATATTTTTTGTGTTTTTCAAGTGTTTTGAGAAGGGGATAACTTCCCAATAATGAAATTAGTTAATTTGGGAGTTTTAATAACTTCTAAAGTCCAAAAATTTTAATGAGATATTCTTTAGTTCATCAAACATGGCCTATTTCCCAAGGTATTCCCAAACAAGCTCAAAATAAGACTAGGGAACAAGGTGATTTCATGGTTTGCATACTTCCACAGGGTCTTAAGACCCCAAAATTTACATGGAGGTTTTTTATAGTGTGGTAAAATTTAATAAAACACTTTTATATATTTCATGTGCGTGAAATCTCCCAGTAGAAAGATTTCTACTTTCTAGGCCTAGGAGTGATATTTAAGCCTAATTTAGGAGAGAGAATGAGCCATAAAGTACACTTACACTTAAAATATGATCGCATAAATTTGTGTAGATATGTAAGGGGATAGAGAGTATCTAAAAATACTCTAATTTTTACATATTTATCTCTATATTATTATAGAAAAGGAGCTTTATGTACTTTTAGGGCAAAAAGGATTTGAGAAGAAATTAAAGGTTTTGGTTGAAATCCAAGTCTTTTTGAGTGTTTTATGTCTTTAAATGTCTTTTTAAAAGTTTTATATGATACTTAAAGATCACCCATGGATAAAATTCATAGTATTAAAGAAAACTCCACTTTCCCCTTTTATGCCCTATTGAAGATGAGCTTTCTGAGTCAAAACACTAAAACATTGTATAATGCTTCTAATAGACCTTGTAAAGGCTAATACACATTATCCACACCACAAATGAGGTATGAAAAATTCAAGGATCATTTTGGAAGAGTTATAAAACTTTTAAAGAATCTCAAAGTCTCCAAAAAAGCCTTCTCTCCTTCCAATGTCCAAGCTTATTGAAGGAGTCAAAATTGCAATTAAAAAATTTTAACAGCCCACGGATCATGGAAATACCTCATGAATATCCTATAAAAATGTTTTAATGAAGATTAAAATAGGACTTAAATTCATATTTTCAAGGGAGAATTCCAATTCTTTAATAAAGACATATGACCTAATATTTAGGGGTTTAAACAAGGATTTAGGCACTATCTAAGTGGTCAAGGCTTGATATATCATAATGAATATGTATCGAAGACTCTTAAACATATAAAAATATATCTCCTATGCCCCCTATGGAAATTGATGTTTGGAAATTATTGAATAAGGACTACATAATATTTTAAGGATGACAAAAACCAAGTTTGAAGACCCCTATTTTTGGGTTGCTTTATCTCCAAGAATTTGATTTTTTCTATTTGAACTCATTTTCCATAATGTAATTCATAACTCTTTGGTTTTGGTTGTGTTGAAAGGATAACAAAAAATTTACTCACCTTTTGTTATAAATATGAAGCTTTTGTTCTTCCATTTTCAATCTTTTAGATAAAGTGTACGTATTTGCCATTGATATGGTATTATGAAGAATTTGTTTTCTTATGTTATTGTCTTGTTTTTGTACCTCCATGTAATATATTTTATGTTATATAGGTCATATTAAGTGTCAATATCAACTCTAACATAAGAAATGGATGTGAATTCAGTTCCTTTACATTCCTTGCAAAAATCAAGTTTGTCAAGTCCTTCTTGTGAAACATTATTGTAGAAGTCATTCATGAGTGTAGAGAATGTGTGAAAGCTTCTCCATTTCATAAGAGTGTTAATTAAAAACACAAGTGGTCATAAAACATTGGTTAATGACCTTCATTTATAGTTTCCCTTTCAATTCCATTGTAAATAGTGTCTTTTTCACTCTTTTCATTGCTAGAATCAGTAGATAGTAGGTTTAAGAATAATTTTTAGTGAGAGCACTAAGGGAACCAACCATATCTAGATATTTTTTCCCTTCCAAATTCACCCACACTTAAGAGAGATTCCTTGTTCCATTACAAGTGATAAATAACACACTTTCTCTCAAAGGAACACTCTTGATGGATAATAGTGAGTTATTGAGCCACCCACATGAGAGGGTTAGACATACTTTCAGTCTAATACAATATATTCATAGGTCATAATCCACCTAGAAGGGGTGGGAAAAAATGGATTTAAAATTGGTTTGAGTTCTTGAGCCACCCACACACGAGGATTGAGTAAGCTATCAACTCAATCTAATTTATTTAATGATTTGATCACTATGTACATGCACACATATAAGTTGTCACCAAATTCATGCTTTAGCTTACATACCCAATGAGTTGTATTCATTCATTTTATCTTTCCCATCTCTTTACTAAATTTTACTTAGTTACTTCTTTACTCAGCATATCCTTTTAATGTTGATATCTCTTAAGTAAGGGATCATTTATGAATATTTCATTATAGGTCATTATTTACATCATGCTTCACATACGTAGACCCAAATTCACATATTCAGACTCAAATACATGGGATTCACTCCCTAGGTAAGTCTAGGTATGATTCTTGTAAATTTATACTAGTCATTTCACTTTTATGCAATTATAACATAAAGTGGGGCTAAATTCAATCACCTAAAATTGGTATTTGAGTGTTAAGAATGTTACTTGAGAAAACTTATTCCTAGATTAGCCCTAGACATATCCTAGAGCCTTTTATCATACTTCTCTATCCTTTTTGTGGACCAAAAACATCCCTAGTCAATTTGAATATAGTCTTATACCTTCATTCCCAGATCCTATCCCTTCATGTATAACAACCTACTAGATGGACATTAGCACCATAGTAAGGAAACTAGAGCCACATGGTGCTAGTGTCCCCAACATGGTGTTAGTGTCCATTATCTTAACTCTCATGAATTAATATATTTTCAAATGTTAAACCCACATAAGGTTGGCCTAAGAATATTTTATTAACTACAAAAGCTAGATAACACTACAAATACATGACTTTTATACCTCTATCCACTCGATGCAAAAATAGATGAAAAAACATATTCAAACACAAAACAAGTTGTGTAAAATTAAGTTTGTTAATCCTTATTCTTCCCTACTTTTTCATATTGTCATCTACATATTCCCTAATCCCATATTTTATAGATTTGTAATCTCAAGCACACTCAAGGCATTGAAGACCACTATAATTCTATAGTCATCTACACTTGCACCAATACTTATGTGGGAGAACTACATCAAGATTGATTCCCCCTCTGAGTATTGGTATGTATGTAACTCTCTTCATAGAGGGATGTTAAGTATGTCCACCCTATCATACTAATGAACACATATTTTTAACTCATGACTTAATTGTAAGGAGGATTAGGGTTTGCATCATAAATTTACTATTACATGAAAACAATAGATTTTTAGACTTTATGTGATTGAGAACAAAACCTAGAATCACAAGCATAGATACACCCAAAATTTTGGAATAGTCCTACATAGAGGACACTAGAACCATTTTCAGGATACTAGATCCACATGGTGTTATTATCCAAGTGTGGAAATTCTATATAGGAGAGGATCTGACACAAGGATCTAATTCAAGACACTCACACCTATTCTTATCCCAATTTTCAACACTTAGATCTTTCATGTTAGGTGTTTTCCACATAAGTCTTTATTTGCACATATCTATTATTATTTTTATAAATTCAAAGCAAGTCAAAATATGTAACATATTAGTGGTTATTTATTGAATATTATTTCACTTATTTAGACTACTCATCCCTTTAATCAAACTTATGATTTACATTAGTAAAACAATAAAAGGTTAAAATAATAATCATGTTTCACTCTATCTTAGAGAACAACACATTATATGATTTAGGTTATATCATATGGGTGTAGCTAGTGTATGATTTTTATGTTATTTTGACTAGAGGCTAGTAGATGATGGGGCCGATTATTAATTTTGGGAGTTGGATTTATGATCAATTATTTATGTATAAACTATCAAGATTACCAAATTTCATGGATGACACTCTCCTATGGGTGTGTAAGTGGATGCAGGAACAAGTGATGAGGACCATAACATATACACTTACATTGTAAACATTTTGACATGGTCAGATCATTTGGTATCTATACTAGGGGACTATGGGTGCATGGTCATAGTTTCCAACTATGATAAACTTTTAAAAAGGATATATGATCATTAGGAACTACCCTTAAAAGGTATATCCTCATCCATGTGATCAGCTACCTATTTTATTTCGATTTCCAAACCTAGTAGCTCCATTGGTGGTCCCAATATTTTTGGCCTATCATTTGATAGAATGACATGGTGTATGATGTAGATGGGTAACTTTTGGCATAACTTTCATATATTTTCATCATCTTATGGTGGAATTAATAGATGGGACTACATATGGTATAAGTGTAGTAGTAGAATTTTCTACTTCTACCATAACCATAACCGTAATAGTATGGGAATCTTGTTTCATAGCCAACACCTAGCTAGATCATAGTGTGGTTAGTATTTCATGTGTCAAGGAATTATCATGTAATTTATTCAATACAATATATGGTTTTTTTTCCTCCTCATATTCATGATATCCTAAAGGTTTGTAGATGGTCAAGAAGATGGTACCATTATGGGTAAGTGTTTAATTTTGATTACTTGTATTTAAGTAGAGATAGATATGCATGTTTGATATTATTCATAGATGTGTGTTAGTTATATATTGGTATATATATGAGATATGATGTCATTATAATTTTCATTTTGTATATGTTGTGATAGAGGATTCATAGTGGAGGATAATGGTGGAGGATACTCATCATGATATCTTAGATAACGTGCTTCCAAAAAAAAATGTATATGATAGATAATATGGTACCTTTTACCTTGTCATATGTAGGTTGGTTTATATTAGTCAAGAAGGCTACATCAAGATCTACCTAGATGGCCACTAGATGGGGCTCAAGATAAATTATTATTGATATTCAGACAAGGAGAGATTAAGGCATGGTATGAACTAGCTCATGAGAGAGCCACACATTTAGAAAAATTCTAGGCCTAGGTGGCCAATTTAAATTAGCATATCCAGGGGTTTTAGTCATGGATGAATATTAATTAGAGAGGATAGTATATGTAGGATTCTATGGGTAGTGTATCACATCCTTCACTAGATGGCTAGGATGGATCTTGTATATCTACTTTTATATTATATTGTATCGTGATGTATAAAAATGATGATCCATTTATATTTTTTTGTATGACTCATGTTATGTTATCTATGGATGTATTTTCTTTCTATCATGTGTGTTTATAAGTTCATATGTTTTATGATGTATTATGTATGATGTATGTGTTATTATTTTCTATAAAATATGATAAAATTTATGGTAAAAATAATGAATATGATAATTTATAAAGAAATATAAATGTAAAGTCTAACCAAAAAATGTTGTGAAATGAGAAAGTGAATGTAAAACACACCACAAAATATGAGAAATATAAAACACTAAAATAAAATGAAATGACAAATTCAAGTAAATACATAATTAAAATATCAATGAATGAAATAAATTCAAAACAAAAATATGTAAATAAGTAGGATCCAAAATGTAAGACAAAATTTGGAGTTGAACATGGGTGAGTTAAAATAGTAAGAAATTTTAAATAATGACATGTCAAACTTAGTGTTTGTTCTAGTATTTATGTAGGGGATTATGGCCATATGTAGGGGTTCTTGTATTAAAACTCACAAGGAAAGACAACAGGAATAAGTAGGAAGAGTGATCAAGGATTTAATCAACTAAAATAGAAATCCAAGAAGGGGAATATCATGAATGATATGATATAAATAATGAGTGGGAGGAAACACATAGGTGATGTGGAAATACTTAATATAAATGAGACATAATAAATATGATAACAAGGGTTAATAATGCTTTTGACGTCAAAGGCATAGGAAACTCCAACTAGTGAAAATGAAGTTTGGGACAACAAGTGAAGTACATATATCATTCCATGAAGTATAATTGCATGAAAATAAAAAATGGTCCTACCTTCCCACAATTTATTCCTTTTTACATAGTAACCCTTATATATTTATCATTTTAATATTAATATTGGGTACTCAAATGAAAAATTAGCTGGAACTATAAATATGTGATATGATAAGACCTCCTACCCTAGTCGATTAACCTACCATCCACCAAAGGGATTAGGAATCTATAATGAGGCCAACTATGGGGTTTTAGGTTTGAATATGATAGGACATGTGCCAAATATAGATTATGTAATACAATGTGATCTTAATTTTTGGATTATACTTATATTTTGATCATTGCATTTTGTCTATTATGATATGTATTTTAACTTTTGTGTATTTTTCTATTCCTCCTCCATATGGATTTGGAAAACTAATCAGAAGTGAAATAGGTAATTAGCATAAGATATATTAGACTTATCCATTATAGAAATGGATATAAATACCATGGTGTCTAACAACTTTTAGATTTACCCAAAAGTAAGTGTACAATCTCAAAATCGACCTAGGTGTGCCTCAAGTGAAAGGAAAATAAGGAATAAAAATGGGGATCATGAGAGATCAATTTATGTAATAAGTGATATAATAATATTTATGCTCATACTAGATCATAAGGATTTAAAATGGTGTTATAAAAGGGTGGGGTTTATACTATGATATATGTGTCACTATGAAGATATAGAAACCTAGAAAGAATCTATAAGAAACACCAAAATGAAATCATAATCATCCTAAAATAGGGAGATATAAATGGTTATCCAAATAATATGGTAAATCATAAATGGATGAAGGGAAAAAAATTATAAATAAAACTTGAAGGAGATACCTAAGCTTTGATACATAAATAAATGTCTAAAGTAAGTTCTAAAGAGCCAATCAGGAAAAAAATGGTGTAAATAAGATGTTATAAATGATAACTAAAGTTTGAAAAGTAAAAGTGCTAAAATTAAAGATAACCATAATATAAGAAATATGTGAAAAAAATGGTATCACAAATGCTATAATGAAATGTAAATTTCAAATCCAATTAGGTGACAATGTGAAGAATACTATGATATGATACATATATGCACTCACAAATTTTGGTAAATATCTCTAAATACATCAAAAATAACATCATATAAGTCTTATTATATCTGAAATCTAGATATGATCATAGTCTCATATATATTCTTAGAGAGTTATGTAAGTACTACCTAGTACATTAGCTTTATAAAATAAGTAGCATTAGTAGAAGAAAGAGGAGGAGGGTATGGTTCCTCCTTTGAAAGATAATCAATGCAATGAAAAGGAACTCATGTGGGTGTATAATCCTTTGAACTATGGGGGTGCTCAATATGAGAAAAAGGTTGAACCATTATCTAATAATAACCCTAGGAATACTACTAAGAAGGTTAAGTCATAGACCTTACAAAATCATGGAAATGTTTTTGAAGTACTTTACATACATAGTAATTATGTGTATCACATTGATGCTAAATATAATATACTTCCTCATGTTTTGGAATAAATTTTAGAGATATATTTGGAGGTGATAATTTATGGTTAATACAAGGTTATGTTGCCTCGAGATGAATTACATAAATATATTATATAATAACTTAATATTTAATAAAATTATGCATAATCATATCATGACAAAACAAATGCACCTAGAATATTGAGGTTGAATCTTTATGGAAGGATCTAATTCTTGTGGCTACTACTGTGCTAGGAATCTCTAGTATGATTGACAATACTTACTCTAATAACCAACTAATTTTTTTAACTCATAATATGGCTCATATACAAACCATCTAGGTGGGGAGTCACAATAGGTCATGGCTAGTATCTCATCAAATATATCATTATCATCATCATTGAATCATCAAAGAGTAAGACCATGACTAGGTATTGCAACTATGTCATGAAAATATTACCCCAGTGTAGGTCGAAGTAATTTTATTGACATCTTAGGAGGAATAATTCTTTAAGGATAAAAATATGACAAAATGATATGGTCCTATCATGGAATGATAAAGTACCATACTCTAAAGTGGCTCAATAATGATAAGAGTAGTATGTGAGGGATTTGATATATGATCCATATTAGACATGTGAATATAAACTAAAGGAGAAATAATTTAAGGTTTAATATAAGTACAAGGAATAATATCTAGTGAATGAACACTACGTGAATGAAAAGTATAATTATAATATTTTTTTAAGGAAAATCAATGGCAAAGAATTTTCATGTCTTTACCTTAGACATAGCTAAATAGGAAAGGGTCATATAAGTAAAATCCACCATTGTAATCAAGTGTATGAATATCAATATGGAAGTCATAAACTAATCTATCATTCGAGGGATAGTGATGAGCTAATTCTTTAGGCATAAAATCAAAGAGGGAAACTTATCATTCAACTTCTTGTAAGTATAAGTTTAAACATAAGGGGTAATTTAGCGATAATGATATAATGGAAATTTGAGGTTTTGATCTTAAGAATGATCTCATCAAGCTTATTGTCATTAAAAAAAAATAAGGTTAGGTAATATGTTTCCCATAATTTCAATGTGTCCAATATATATATAATTATAATTGATGAGATAATTGAAATGTTTAGATTGGTGAAAGGGAATGCTAGGCAAAGCGTGAATGGTAGGTATTTTAGAAACACCACATTATTAGAATTGTACAAATTTCCAAGATTTAGTGTTACCTTAAATCTTATAAATATCACTATTGTGTGGAAACTTGACAAAGTGACATGTAGAAGAGGTGATGGCTCTCATATGATGTATCCATGATCGATCGATTAAAATGTTATAAGAGAGTCAAAAGTTGAAAATCATGACCTTAAATATAAAAACATGATCCAAACACAACCAAGAAATGGAATTTATATTTTATCATAGCCTTAACACATGCTTTAGATAGATTAAATATTATATTTTAAATATCCAAGGGTTTTGATGAAGTGAAGGGAAGTAACACAAATACATTACCCCCAATTAATAAATGCATGCTTGTCATGGATTTTAGTAACTTAGACACTAATGAATAGAGGAATATTTTTTACATGAAGTAATATTCTATCAAGGATCATGAAATCAATAAGAAATTTAAGTGAGAGAGAAGTATCCAAATTTTCATCAACTTGAATGGACATTTCTTCACACTCTTGAAGGATATTATTCTCAAACCTAGGAATGACATATTATTACCCCATAAGTGGAGGTTGAGGTATATTCATCTCAAATAAAATTCTCATTGGTCAATTTTGATGATGAGGGGAAGTTATCATGAGTTTAAATAAAGCAATTTGTGAGGGGAGTCAGAAGAGATCTGTAATGGGGTTTCACTCATAAAATCCTAATGGCATTTAACTAAAATTGGAGAAAGAAATGTAATATTGAATTAAATCAACTGAGTAATGGGAATAATTGCACTTAAAATGAATATAAAATAATTGTGTAGTTTCATCTAGGTGAATGTAGTTTAGTTGGGAGGAATAGACTGCATCACGCTAGTTGTTTTAGTGTGTTTCACAAGATAACTATAAATTACCTACATCAACCTAGTTGATACAAGTGTTTGGGATGAAGTAATAGTATGGAACTACATTGATCTAGTCAATGTAGTATCTATAAAATTGGGAAAAAAAAAGCTATTTCAGGTTAGTAGATGTAGTTAGTTTTAGTTTTGTAATATCTAATTTATAAAGTTGGTCAATGTAGTAGTAATAGAGGTAAAAAAACTACTAGGTTGTATTTGGTTAGTAAATATATTGATAGGATGATTATCATACTGTATCAATGTATTCGATACAGATGGAAACATCATTAGAAAATGTTACTGTATAGATCTAGTCTATGTAGTAACAAGGCCTAAGTGGGAAGTCATTTATGTATGCTCAACATCTAAGAAATGAGATGGATATGTGTCTTGAATAGTTTTGTAAGTGAAAAAATTATCTTGAGTAGAATGTGAATAAGGCTCAATATAAGATACTACACACCTCACATTTTTCATGTTGACTAAATTTTTGTCATTAGCTAAAGAGTTAGGGTCAATTAAAGCCTCTATAACATTAGAGGTATGATTTTGATTAACTATTTCATTGTTTGAAAGTGGATATTTATAAAATACAAGGTAAGCATGAGCTTGGTTAAGAACATCATGCTTGACTTTGGAATCATGGGATTTATTTAACTTTTCATAGGATTTTTGATGTTTATGGATCATATTTTCATGATCAAATTTTGGACCAAGGAAATATTAAAGATAAAATTTCTTATGTTTCTTACATGTTTCATGGGAATTTTCCCAACTTACATGATGCCAACAAAACTTTTTTTGATCATACCAATGTTTGGTGGAGTGAGAGGGATCAATTTTTGAGTTGAATGTTTAGGAATACATTTTTAAATTTAAGAAATGGAAAGTGGATTATTAACATCAAAATTTCTCATAAATGTTGATGAAGAGGTATGGGAAGGATATAATGGACATCCTATGAAATTTTGGGAAATGATCTCTTCATTAGGGCCTCCAAGAATAATAACATGGTTGGTGTGTATGAAATCATAAGTGTCCATAACACCATCATTGTTAGCATGTTTTTTTTTTAAACTTCCTAAGCATGTGAGTTCCTGATATAGTTTGGGAAGAATAAAATTATTTTATGAGTAAGTATTGATGTTTAGATTAGTAAAGTGCTTCTTCTAAATATTTTGGAGCAAATTCTTGACCTGATATTGAATTTTAAGGTAGAGAGTAGTAGTAAACTAGTGGAAGAGGTTTTATTTTAACATGTTATGTTTGGCCTTGTTAGACAAGGATTTTAAATGGTTATTGAAGACTTGGGTGGTTTTAAATTCTATTTATTTTTAATTAATGAAGTGAGATAAGTTATATTTAATAAGATTATTAGTTTGAAATTATTGAACCAATGCATTAACTAACACTTACAAACTAGATATGGAGTTAGACTTAAGTTTATTACACAAATATAAGATGATGTCCATGCATTAATTTCATCTTCCATCATTTATTATTTAGGAAGATATTCCATATTCATTTTTCTAAAACTCATTTAAGAGAACATAGGGATGTTGTGGCATAATATGTAGTGGAGATATCATAGTCAAGCTTAATAGAGCAAGAACTGATATGTGGAGAAGATTACATTGAAAAAAATCTACACATAAGTTTACAATGAACTAAGAATGCATGTGAAATAATAAACACAACTATGTATGCGTGAATAATAAGACATATGAGAATTTGATAGGAAAAACATGACAAGGTAGGTAAATGGTGATTGCGATCCAAAAAATATATAGAAGAATTGAATGCACACAAAGACCAAATTTATCACTATAAATCCATGAGGATCATGAATCCTAATACTTTATAGGTCCAAAAAATACAAAATTAGTTCATGTATATAAGCAAAACCATCAATATGATAATTCTAAGGTGACAAAGACTTTTAATTTGAGTGATGCACGTTATTAAGCTAGGCATGGTTATAGCTTATGGATTATAGGTATTGGATCTTGGTTAATAAAAATCATACCAATGTCCACTATCCAAAAAATACCAAATTTGATTTTTCAAATCTTATCACTTCTCCCTATCATTACATATATTTAAAAACTATTGAAGTAAAATCCACAAGCTACATGTCTATAAATGGCTTATGAGGCATTCATTATGCATAAATAAGTTGAATATATATTATAGAATCATCTTTTAGGTTATTATTATGTACTATATTCTATTTGGGCTTATATAACTAAGAATAGCTTTGTCTAATAATACCAATATAACTGTAGAACGACTTACCAATTATATGGCATAATTTTGCATGGAAATAAAATGAACAATGGTTTGAATTATAGTAAATAAAACTCTTATTTCCATGCAAATAAGTAATACACAAAATAAACTCATTATTTGATGGATCAATTAATACATCATAAATATTGATCTCATGTTAAGTTATCTAGAAGAACAATAATTAAATAATCGACATATAAGACCCAATGAGAAATATGATACAAAATTGATCAAAGTCTTTTTTTATTCATAAAATACTTACAGATTTTATATAAATTCCTAAAATATTTTATTCGCTCCTTTTACACCACTCCTCTCTTCTATTATACCCCTTAGTTTTCCTTATTTCTCTCTATGTATGAATAAATAGTTCTTATAGGATCCTTTTTGATAGATATGAGTCCTATCTTTTCTCAACTGATGCATAAACATAGGTTTCTTGATAAAGCCTAAGTTTTATCAACATATAATATACTATTTTGTCTTCTAAAAATAGAACTCTCTTTTCTTCTAGATGATGAGGTATTTGTTATATTTACCTAAAGATAAAACACGTTATTTATCTTCTACTTTAACTTGCCACTAGGTTTATAATGTTTTTAAAACATAATTTAAGTATGATTTTGGAGGGAAATCCAAATAAACTTATTTTAAGACAATTAGAGCCTTCAAAAGCTTTCTCATTAACTCCTTAAGACCTCTAAATCATAGTTTAGTATATTTATAATGTGTTTGTCTTGATTCTCCTACATCAAAAAATTAGGATAAAAAGTTTTCATGAGCTCCTACTCATGCTTCTTCATCAATGTTCTGGTACTAGTATTCTTCTTTATAATTCATTATCCTACATCAAATTTGTGTCCTCCTAGATCCCATGGTTCATATGTTGAAACTAAATTTATTTCACCTTCAATGGATTGAAAGTGACTTTCATTGAAATTTTGGTTCTCTTTTATCAATTTTTGAATACTATCATTATCCTTCATTATACCTACATAGGAAACAGACATGTCAATAAAATTAATTTATTTTTTTTCATTTAGACATTGAAGTCCATTTGATTCCACTACAAAGATTATATTTCCATTTGGTGTATCAATATGCACTCCCTATTTTTCTTTTTCCTTCTTCTTGTTTTCATCTTCCTAGATGGCCACCAACTCTTTGCCATCATTTAATCTAAAATCTCTTTAATTATATTTCAAGACAACTTCCTTTCCATTTTTTATCTTTTATTCTCCTAAAAATTTTGTGACCTCATTATCTTCCATGCCAATTTTATTTAGCAAACTCAACTTCTCAACAAACCTTTCAAGATACTCCACATTCTTTATGGAAGATAAACTATTAGACAAATCTAAACATAACCTTCCAACATTAATATGTGGCAAATTTTCAAAATTCAAAGACAAATTACCTTTTCCATCAACTATATCAATTAACTTGGGCTCATTTACTTTATTAGGCTGATCAAGTGTCTTTTCGTTTACTTTATCCTCTTTTTCTTGTTGAAAAAACTCCTTTTCCCCTATAATCAACACCTTAGAAGCATATTCAACAATTACAATTTCATATTTTAATGGTAGTAGTGTATGTGTATATCCTTCCTTTTCAAATGTGTATGTATTTTTTTCCATCATGAATGACCTTCATGTCATATTTCCATGGCCTTCCTAGTAGGATATAACATACATCTATTGGCATCACATCACATAGTAGTGCATATTTATAATTTCCTATCTAAAATTCTACCTTATACTATTCATTCACTAAGATTTGATGATCTTTTTGTATCCATGAAAATTTGTAAGGATTAAGATGCCTTACCTTTTTAAAATTTGATTTATTTACTATTTCTACAGACACAAGGTTGTCAGTTCTTCTACTGTCAAAAATTACCTTACAAACTTTACCTTGTGCTTTATAGTTTATACTAAATAATGCCTTCTTATAAGGAGGTTCTTTTGTAGCTTCCTTGGTTGGCTTAATCATAATCCTTTTCATGAGTAAGAATTCTCTAGTTTTAAGAGCATCTTCATACATAGTAGATGCCATATCTTCTTCATCATGAGAAACTTAATAAATATGAACCTTTACCTGGCTATTAGATGCATACGATGGACATTCATAAGACCTATGCCCAAACTTACCACATCTAAAACATATACCAAGGAATCCTCTATTTATATCAAATGGCCTCTTACCTCTATATTCTTGACCACTTCCTCTTTTAACTGGTTCTTTTCTTTGCAAGTTACTTTATTCATTCTACATCTGTAACAATTTTCTTCCAATTAAGTGTCCTTTCCCCCTTGTATACTACATTTTCTTTCTTGACACTTTTTATTCAACCTTCAGATCAAGTTGATAGGCCTCTTCTACTAATCTAGGTGATAAAATAGTAATTACATCATGTATATTGTATCTCAATCCTTTAAGATATTTGGCCACCTTTTTTGCATCATCTTCAATATGCCCTACTCTGACTGTTAGCTTATTAAATTATTTAGTATAATCCTTTACTAGTTTTTCTTTTTGCTTTAAATTTTTTAATTTTCTAAACAATTTAACTTGATAGTCCTTTGGAATGAATTTACGTTTGAATTTTTCCACCATTCTATCCCATCTTTTGATTATGGATTATCCCTTTCTTCTTCTTTCCTCTTACACTCCATCCTACTAGAGGGATGCATGGCTCTTCAATCTGGTCACAACAAAGTTAACTTTCTTTTCATCAACAACATTTTCATATTCGAAATAAGTATCTAAGTTACTTACCTAATCAATGAGATTTTAGGATTGAAGTTGCCTTCATACATTGTAACCTCTATTTTGGGATTACTGCTAGCTCCCATTATTTATTTAACCCACCTTTATTATGGAGTCTCTTCTTCCATCACCAACTCCTCTTCTTCCCCTTCTTCTATATCACTAACATCTCCCATGTTAGCTCCTCTTATTTGGGTTAATTCTAAATCCTTCAATATGGTCCCTAGGTTCCTTACCTCTTATATCAATACTACATGTGCTTGTGTAGCTATACCTAGTCTTCTTCCTCTACCTCTTCTTTCCACCATTCTAATATAATTAACTTATGTGACACTTACCTACCCTAGATCTTTGATTGTTCAAAACCTTTTTTTATCCACTCTAATACTAAAATTGATTCCCATACATTAATTTCATCTTCCATAATTTATTTTTTAGGAATATATTCCACATTCATTTTTATAAAATTCATTTAAGAGAATGCAAGGATGCTATGGAAAAATATGTAGTGGAGATATGATGATCAAGTAGAATAGAGCACAAACTGATACATAGAGAATATTACATTGAAAAAAATATACACACAAGTCTACAATGGAACAATAATGCATGTGAAATACTAAACACAAATTTATATGCATGAGTAACAAGACATACAAAAATTTGATAGGCAAAACATGACAAGGTAGGTACATGGTGACTACGATCCCAAAAAAACTCTAAAAGAATTGAATGCATACAAAGACCAAATTGATCACTATAGATCTATGAGGATCATGAATCCTAATAATTTGTAGGTCTAATGAATACAAAAATAGTTCATGTATATAAGCAAAACCATCAATACGATAATGCAAAGGTGATAAAGACTTTTACCTGGAGTGATGCACATTATTAATTGAGACAAAGTTATAGTTTATGGATTACAGGTATTGGATCTTGGTTAAAAAACATCATACCAACATCAATTATCCATAAAAGACCAAATTCTATTTGTGAAATCTTATCACTATCATGAAAAAAATATTAATTTAATATTTTTTTCTATCTTTCCTAAAATATTTTATGTAGAAGTACTAAAAGGATGTGACTGATAATGTAGACTGACATAGATGGTTATCCATTAGATAGTGTCATCCCAATTTTTTATAACATTGACTATAGAAATAAAACAATACATGTAGTCCACTAAACTTAGTTTCAAAGGTAAGCTAACATTAACTTCTCAAGGCTAACCAATTACCATGCACCATAAAATCAAATGCATGGATGGCTTTCTAAGGTTTAATAAAAATGGAATTTTACATGTTTTTTATATATCATGAGGCACATGAAAACTAAAATTCATGTTTATCTCTATACCATGGATATGATTATTAGTTAAATCCATTTACACCATAATGTTTTTAAGTATAACACCGTGTATCCCTTCATGATAGTAGCTAATTATTTTGAAAATTGATAGAACATAACTTATAGGGAAAGGCAAACAATAGGAAATAAATTTTGAAAAATACTATTGAAAACCAATTTTTAGAATTAAATGAATTGAAAAAATAGATATCCAAATATAAATTAAATGTTTGACTAAGCTTTGAAATGAAAATTTAATTTTCATATACTTATAATTGAAAAGGATACAAATTGAATTGTATTAGTGCTAGTTGATGCAATATCACACACAATATAGAACTGTATCAAGTTGATTAATGTAGTCTATGCACATAGATATTTACAAGGATAACAATGTATCATATTTGGATAATACAACTAGTTGAAAAGAAGATAAAAATATGAAAATATGAAAATAAAAATGTATCATGTTGTTCAATGCAATTTTTATAAAAAATGCAAATAAAATGTTGTATCAAGTTATTTGATACAGTTGACTTAAGGCTATAATAATAGTGGTAACATGATTGTATTGAGTTGTTCAATATAATTTAATAGAATAAAAATGTATAAAATGAACTGTATCAAGTTTTTCAATATATTTTTCTAAGGGATAAAAATTACTATAAAACTATGTCAACATATTCAATGCAACTTGAAGAAAATAATATCTTCACCTAGATGTATTGATAAGTTTGATATAATTGGTTGAAAAGGTGAAGTAAATGAAAATATTCACATCAAGTTCACTATAATGTATGAAATGGGCTTGTATCATCCTACACATATCCCATCTTAAAATATATAGACTGAGATAAAGTTAATCAAAGAGATCCCAATGATTCATAATGATCTAAAATGCGATAAAATGGATCCAAAAACCTAGAAAGAAGAGCACCTATAACGTAATGTCAAATAAAATGGTGTTAATGCATTTAGGATAATAACACAATGATTTAAATCTAGTTAGATATATTTTTTGTAAATAATCTATTATTTCAAATAAGTAATGTAAGGGGTAAGGGTTAGATACATAACAAAATGGATAAGGAGCCATGGTATGCAAATTGAGGGCTAGGCTACCTAAAATGGACATATGGAGAGTTTAGGCAATAATATAACCACAATAAGTATAAATGTAGATAATTATCAAACAAGGAGATACATATTCATTAACCAAGAAATTATTTAACTTATATCTACTAAATGAAAGTGATAGGGTTAGAATTTACTTACCTTGAGGAGGAATTATCGAGCATCAATCTCCTCCTTTGGAAATGGTAATTTAAAATATATTGTTATGGTTTTAAGTATCTCAAAGGTTGAATAAATCTATAGAATAAAATGACTCCTAATTCATCTAAGACTCTACAAGAAAATGTTTCCTTCAAGAAAAGATCTTAAGAAATAACTCCTCCAAGTGCATATCTAGTGTAGAAATACAAACAATGACAATCAAAATGAATGTCTCTCTAATGGAATTAAATGGTAAAATAAGTTTATAGAGGTAAATGATCATAATACATCATAAAAGTTAATTCAATGCCATCATCCAACTTGATGTAGTTCAGAATGGGTCAACTAACCTTGAACTATGTCAGCCAGACTAATATAGTTGTGAAGACTGCACCAACATAATAGGAATTTCATTGAGTGATTCAATGTATTAGGGATGTGATAAATTCAAGATAAAACTACATTAGATTGAGCCAACATTTTAGAAAATATATGTCCTAGTATAGTTAAAGGTTATAATATGGAAGGAGCTAAAATAGGGGATCAATTCTAAGGAATCTAGAATAGACATGTTAATGATAGATAAACAAAAATATCTCTCATAAAGAATCAAAAGATTTCCCATCTATTTCCCTATGCACATTTTAAGGTATGCACTCAAGGAGATATCAAATCAATAGGATAATTCAAGATAAAGCATTATTAAATGATAAAAGTGAAAAATATAACACGTTTACAAATACTGTCTAACAATATTGATAACTTGAAGGGTTCATGCCAATATATGAGGGAATGACTATGATGAATGGAAAATAAGAGTGATTTATGCGATCATAAGTGAAGTAGGTTAGTTTTTATCAAATTAATCATTGTCAGTGACTAATACCAAATATGATTGTCTACATTTTGCACCCTTTTAATCTAGTAATGGAATTGCTAGAGTAAAAGGATAGAAGGTAATGCCTAATAATAACCTTGATGGCATGTATTATGTTCTTCCTTACTCCATGCAAACATATAATGAAACATGTAGAAATATTTTTTTACCTATGATTTAAAATGAAAAATTAAAAACACTAAACATACATGAAATAAAATACTAAGGAATGAATACACTTATTTGTATGTGAACCAAACTTTTAATTTAAAGATAATGGAGAATGGGATGATCATTCCCCAATAAAAATGGTTGAATACTAATATGGGTTGAGATAAATTTACCTAAAGCCTCAATTAACATATAAGTATTTATAAGTTATGTTATGTATTACTTCATCTCCATAGAATTTTAATAAATCTAAGTAAATAGAATCCACTATGGGTTTTAATAAATCTGAGCAACACCTAATAATGTAAGAGAGTTTGTGTAATGTTTCTAAATCATCCAATATAGATGGATTTTTTATTAAATATAAGTAATAAATGATTATATTTTGTTTTTGAAATAAATCTAAGTAATATTGAATAGAGAATGACATGAGTTTCAATTTCATCTAGTAATCTGAGTAACGTAAGTCATATAACCTACATCAATATATCAATATATTTGTTAAATTATGAACATATGAGATGAATATGCAACCATTATAATACCCCATGTAATCTAATTCATAAAATATATTTAATAATATAATGAAATCTATGAAATTTTATATAACCCTATGAAATTTGTGACATATGTCATGTGTATGCCCCCAAAATGAGTCAAATCTATCAAAATCTTAGTAAAACACATAATAATGTAAATTAATGTGTAGATATCTAAATCTGGTCATATTTTCTTGACAATTATAATTCATGACATATCTTAAACCATTTGAATTATGCTCAAATACATGACTCTTATTCACCATTCTTCTAGATATTCATCTATATGTGGGCTTGACCTCTATTTTCACCTTCACTATTACATAAGAACTTTCAAGTCAATGCTCAAACTAACATATATCACTTTCAAGATACTTTCAACCTTAGGATAATTATCCCTAATTTTTTGGGATAGGTCTATGTTAGGAAAACAAGTTTTCTACTACAAACTTGCCCATGTAGTTTGGTTTTATCTTCACACTATTTAGTGACTAACTTTGAAAATTTTAAATATTTTTTTGTTCATCTTGCATATTTATCAAGACAACTAGATGGAATTATTAAAAAAATTAATTATAAATATAAATCAAATTTCATGTATTAATGTAATTGATATCTATCAAACATCTATCTATTACACTACTTTGCAATAAACAAACATGTCCTATTCTTCCTAAATTCAATATAAATAGGTAGGATAAGTAACAAGTAAAATCTAAAGAATTAAAAATGAAGTCAAGAGATAACATTTTAAAATATCAAATGGAAATTTATAGTTGCATACATATAGTTAAGAATCATAATTTCACAATCACTTTAGGTGGGATAACTACATATGAATTGATTACCTCCCCAAAACATTTAGATATATAGGCAATAATCAATGTGGGTTATTAGGGTTAGCTCAATCGATTACACTTTCCCCTTTATTTTATAGGTTTTTATCTATCACAAGTACACCTATGGTTTCCAATATAAGGATAATGAAAAAATGGTTTATACATGATACTAATATAATAAAAATATCTCAACACTTTAAATACACATAGGTGTAGGTGTAGGTGGCATAAAAATCACAACTTTGTCCATGTCAAATCTAATAAGTCCACAATCAACATACATTATCACACTATGTTGTTATTTAGGGAGTGAAAACTTGTCCAAGCACAACTAAAATCTCTAATTTTAGATCTATGTTGTCATTGTCTTGTTTTCTCATGTTTCTCATTATCATACACCTACTATAGTTAACTATAAACCATAAAAGATAGTATATTACTCTTGGTTATACTTACTATTTTGAGTATATGCCATTTACCAATCAATTTAAGTCAATTTTAATTTAGATTTAAATTTATACTTAAATATAATTTATTGTAAGTTTAATAGTATTTTTTTAAAAAAAATCCTATTAGACATTACTCAATTTAAAATAAGGTAAATATATTGGAGAATTTTTTTTACTTGAATATTACTTAACTCAATTTTTGTTCTAAGTTTTCATTTGAATTCATGACTACCATATACTAAAGATAAATCTGATCATCCTTTCTAGGATTTGATTGAGCATTGATTTATGATTTATCTTTGGTCTAGGAGTTTTGTATTGTAATCTTGATTTACATGCATAAAAATCTTTTCTATTAGTCTTCAATTTCTTTTCCTTTCTTTTTCTTATTTTCTATAACTATGTTCTAGCAATTATAAAACTCATAAGAGCTATCATTATAAATAAAATGGTCATAATTTTTACCTGATTCATGATTATATGAGTAATTATCCAATAATCAATCTATTATATAACACTATATATACTATAGTTTATACATAACTCACGATTTATTGAAAATGCTTAGATTTTTTGCATTTTAAACATAGGAAGCCTTTCATCCATTTGATTTTATAATACATCAATAATTATTTATCCCAATGACATTACTCTCAATGTACCTCTAATATGAGATAGTGAAGCTACATGATAGTGGAATACTTCATATTTAGTTCACTTTTGGACATTTTTCACTATTTACAACTAGGATCAATATATATGAGATCCTACAAATCAAACACACCCTACCTAGTTACAACCTTAATGGAGTTTGCAAATTCAAAGTTTCAAAATAAAACAATGACTATAATGAATTAAGTTTTCTTATATAATAGGGATAAAATGAATAATTAACAATCTCAAGCCTTCCTTAATTCATTCTATTATAATTTCCAATTTGAGCTACTAATTATCACCACTATGTGCCAAAGGGAATGCATGCCTCAATTTTCATGCTTCTATATATCATAGTTTTTTCACTTACCATTCAAAGCCTATTATTCATTTGTTTATTAAATTAGATTTCATTATTCATGATTTCAACACTAGATAATATTATATCTCTCATCCTCCATTACAAAATGAAGGTGGTCAACATGTTCCTCCTCAACCCCCTCTACCTCCTACAAGGAAATAAAATCAATATAATGGTTATGATATCATTGATAAACTACAAAATACCTTTTCTAAAGTTTATATTTTTTATTTATTAAAGGGATCAGTAATCTACAAATGTATAGTATATGAAATGTTGTGTGATATTTCTCTTCATAGTGATACACAACCAACATCATTTTCTTATATCAATAATAAATCAAAGGATATAAAAAAGGTCATCACATTTTATAAGGAATAATTATCTCATAATCATATTATAGATCAATATATTCCACTATTCATATAAGTTTAGGTGCATGGAAATATAGTCAAGCATGTGTTGATTGACAATGGTTTAAGATCAAATATTTGAAACTCTACTTTATTAAAACATCTATGTATCAATATGAAAAACATTAAAAATTAAAACATATTATTAAGGTATTTTATAATATTCCTTCTCAAATACTTAGAATTATCACATTAGATTTACTAGTAGCTCCCAAGATCGTGTATATTATTTATCAAGCTAGGCCTAACCATTTACATTATAGATTACTTTTAGGGTGACCTTGGATTCATGTTATTGAGTTTGTATATTATATATTCCATATATCCATCAAAGTTATAGATGATAGACATGAGTATATAATTCTAGTAGATGATGTCAGTTATAGATATTTAAAAATGAATCAATCACAAACTAAGGATCATTCTATTATACCACATGCACAACCCCTCCCACATGATCAGGTTAATACATATTATATGTGTGAATCAAGTATATAAATGGAAAATGTACCAAACATGATCATTAAATAAAATACATATAAATCATATCAATCTACCATGTGGTAAAAAGAGAAAATTCCATATTTCCCTCTTTTAGACAACACTGAAGATCTTAATTGCATAGTTACAAACTAGTATGACATTGATGGTGAAGATATGTAATATCTAATATATAACATATTACATAAGCTTAATTTTAATCTTATTGATATAGATTAGTACATATCTCATAGTCCATTTGCATTTATGTAATTTAGAACATGTCGAGATGATTCATATATAAAAAATAAGGGCAAATCAAAGATCCATATGGAGACACAATTTTCGTAAGACAAAATAAAGGATATAATTCAATATAATAAATATAATCCAATTATAAAAAAAAAAATTAGTATTAGTTCAAAACAACATAAAAAATAAATTCACAATTTATGTCTAAGGGTTACATCACTTAAAGACAAATTTTGAAATATTTACAACACTAAGCATTATAAAATTAATATTGAATATCCTAAGGAAGAAGTGCAAGGAGTAAAAAAGGAGTAATTTGAAAATAATTGGTTACAATGGGAATAATCAACAAAAAGGACAATTTATTGAATGACAAAAAATGGAAAGAAATGATTATAATTTTTTTTTTAAAAATAGAGAAGGAAAGGTTTAAAAAGGTAAAATTAGAGAGAGAAATGTTACAAAAGGAACAAGACAAGTAATTAAAAATAGAATAGTTAGATACTAAAATATAAGATTAAAAAAAACTCAAAATAATTAATGAAACATCTTTTAAAAATGGAAGGAAATTCAAAATCAAGACATACCAAAAAGGGATAATGTCATAAATGTGGTTCCAAAAGGGGTAGCTAAAAAATGTTCTTTGTATTTAGAGTCTTTGATTAGTATTATTAAAATTAATGGAAATAAATTTACCAATGTGGAGATTGCATATATTCATGAAACCAAAATATACAGCATGATACTTCTCCAATATCTTGGGTATGACATTCAAGATTTGGGAAATATTATCAAGCATTAATGTTGCATTAGATCCATTGAATTAGTAGCAACACTTGGTATAAAAGCATTCTCTATTATATATCACATCTACCCTACCTTAGATCAAGGAAATGAAAAAGTATAAAAATCATGGATGAGAGGAATAGGGAAAACATTGGGCAAATATCATGACTATACTACATTTGAGCATGAGTGTGCAACTGTTACCAATTTAAGCAAGGATGAATATATACAAAAATAAAATAAAAGGAAAAATATCTCTTTATCTAATATTCTAAAAAAAATAACTAATAAAATCACAACAAAGGAAGATGATATAACTCATATGGAAAATCAAAATAAATCAAAAAATTGGATATCACAATATGGTGTAGTTAATTTTACATATACAAATACAAAATATGATGAGAGTGGCACATAATAATTTCAGAACCAAGAGGATAATTATGATTATGATTATGAAAAATATTGGCACAATAATACCAATGAATAAGGACCTACATATAAACATCTCATCTCAAATTGATTTATTAACATAAAATTCAAAAGGTCATTACATATATTATACAAGAACTCCATGGGAAGGTCTCATTGATCAAATCATTGACTATTTTTTCTATGCACACATTTTCAAAAAATACAAAAAAAACTCAAGTATGTCTAAAATAAAAAAAACATTCAAATATATTTAAAATATAAAAATAATTCAAATATGTAAAAAAAAAAAAAAATCAATATGTCAAAGATTAAAAAACATTAAAATATTTCAAATATACAAAAAATGTCAAAATATTCTAAATAAAAAATTAGGACTTCGACATGACATGAGTTAGTATATTACATTTTTACATATTTTATTTCTCACATATTTTGGTAGGCAACATATTATTTTTCATACACATGAATTTCATGAGGTATGTGAGTGTGATTCAAAACATACATATTATGCATGGATTATTATATATTGGATTCCCTTTTACCAATGGTCATGCCTATGTTGTGAGTATCTTATTCTACAAGTTATATATATCTATGAACTCTCTACCATGTTGAACTACATATAATTTTAGTGTCTTTATAATTACTTATATCTTACATTGTGTTAAATGGATATGTTATTTTACTATGATGTGACATTGATACATATGGATAGTGTAGACCAGTTTTCACTTGTTGTATGTGATTTTGATGTTGTTACTTTCTTACATTACAAGATAAACATTTATTAGTTATTTTGTGTAAAAAAATTGATACTATGTGTTCCACATATTTATGTTCTTTTTTTGAAATTATTAATGTCTTTTGTGATTGTCCCTTGTCATTTTTTTGTGACATGTTCATGTCCTTTGGAAATTGTCCTTATGTGTGACATTGAATGACATTTTGTGTGGTTCTAATGTTTTTTAAGCTTGATTACCAATGTCATGATCTATATAATGCACTTTTAATGTGTATTATTATTAAAATGTGGTTATTTTAATGTGTGTCTCATTGGTATATCTATTTATATATAAAACTTTCATGCCTCTCTTTCAATATGTTATATACATGATTCAATTACAATTACATTACTATGATCACATACTTTGCACGTGTTGACATGATTATATCTTTATCACATGATACAACTAACTCTTATTTTTATATGAGTGGTTTTTAGGATGCATCTTTCATTTAAAAGTTGGATCATTACAGTGGGATTTTATTAGAGATTCAAACCTATAAGAGCATAAAAATAGATTATATGACAACAAATAGGGTTCAAAGATTCAAATTAATTAAAAAATTAGATTTTATGATAGAGTAAAATTTTTAAGGATTCAAATAAACTATTACATTAGATACATGACATATATTTTCACACTAATACATTATGTGTTAGAGATTAATCTTTATTTAGGTTAGTTTAGGTTAATACTAAGTTTGTTTTAGTTGTGCATTTTTTATTATAAGAAATTTACTTGTCCTAGATTTATGAGTTTTGACACCTCTTTTGTCATTTTGTAAGGAATATTAGAGTTTCATTCACATGTAACTACATCCACACTTTTCACACAAATTTCCCTCGCCTTATGTGGATTAGAGACATTTGACACACACAAGAAGGTTTTGTAAATAACTCCTCTTTCCTTCTAGATTTATTTAATGAGCTCTATCCTCTCTCATTATATATTAGAACACTCTAGTTTATCTTTGTATTTCTCTCTTATGGATTAAGGCCCATGTTTTTTCTCTATGCCATTTTCATACTTTGAAATTGTACTTAGATAATTTTAATTTGTAATCCTTCTTTAAAGATGTTGGGGTTTTCTTTTGTTTAATGGTTCCCTCACATGATAAAAAATTATCCTTTGAGTTATCTTATGGATTGCTATTGAGGTAATATTTTTCATTTATGCATTCATTAATTCATGTTTTCTAAATTATTATATCGATATTGACATAATTCCTAACATTTTACCAGGTCATTTTGTTTCTAACACTGAAAATTTTGAGTTTGTAGGGATTTTTGTGGAAAAAATTATATATTTTTATTTAATTATTTTTGCAAGGTAGTACACCCTTATAAAATCATTTTAAAGTGTATTTTCACCATTTCTACTCTTCCATAAACTGAATATACTTGTTTACCATATTTATAGTATAATCTAAAATTTGGGTTGCTACCAAGGAGATTTTAGGTTGCCGATTTTGTCATTTTCAGTTGGTTGTCTCCTTGAGGTATGCCCTTTTTTTCCTATGGTTCATAACAATAATGTATTTACCTTAATTCATTTATTAATCCATGTGGGTAGAATTTCAATAATAAAAATATTAATATTGTCTCTTTCAAGTTTTTATTTTATTTTTTTTAAGTTTTACTATTATGCCTCATTCTATTTTGTTGTGTTTTCTTGATATATTTTTCTCCTTTTTGGTATGTCTAGAAGTCTCTTTATAATAATTCATACCCGCATTTTTTTTTACCTATCTTATGTGAGTGTATTACTATTTATTTAACTTGGTCAGTCTA
>JARHVA010006705.1:675000-720000 GCA_037957365.1 Torreya grandis | reverse complement strand
CAAAGTGTTTTGCACACACTTAGGTTTTATATTTATTATTTTTTTCTATAAATTTAGGGAAAATGTAGATATCTAAATATTGTCACATGCACTTGGAAATGTTGAATCTTTACATATATTAAACCATTTGATTTATGATCAAATATGACTCTTATTAAATATTAATCTAGCCATGTGTGTGTGGGGGGGGGATTGATCCATTCATATGTCATCACTAGTAGATATTAATTTCTAAATTAATGCTCAAACTACCTTATATCAATCTCAAACTACTACCAACCTTAGGAAATTTATCCCTTATTTTTTGGGATAGTTTCGTATTAGAAAAATAGGTTTATTGCTAGGGATTTATCAACCTAGTGTGGTCTTGTGAAACTAAATGACTAACTTTAAAATATCAAAATATTCACCTAGGTCATCTCATAGATTTATCAAGTTAGTTAGATTCATTTATTCAAAAGGTTTAATATAAATACAAATAAAATTTCAAGCATTAAGGGAATATATATATATATCAAAAATCTACTTATTATAGTGATTCACATTCATAAAATGTGCCCTATTCTTCCCATATTAAATATTAATTATTAGGACCAGTGATAAATAAAATTTGAAGCTTTCTAAACAAATTCAAGTGCTAACATTGTCAATTATTAAAGTTGAATTTCTAGTTGCATACATATATTCAAGGATCATGATTTCATAATCACTCTATGTGGGATAAATACACAAAGATCGATTCCATATTCAAAGTATCTAGATATATAGGTCATAGTCAATCATCATCAAGAATGATTGGGCTTAGCTCAACCCATTACACTTCCCATTTTCTTTTGAAACTTTTTATCTCTCACAAGTACACCTTGTATTTATAGGACAAGTGAAATAGATGTTTCTTAATGACACTAACATAAACATAATATTTTTGTATTAGGATAAATTTTGAATTGATAATCAAATACCAATAACACCAAATAACATGCCAAGTGACTAAAATATCAATCTCATACCTATTATAAACACTTGATTAGGTAAGGAAGATAAAATTAATGTGATGTATCAATTGAAAGATAATGGATATACCTCAATTAATGTAATAAATTTAACTCAAAAATAAGGAGCTACCCCAAATTTGACAAGATGATTACACTTGATATGTTGGATTGTCATGTGACTCAGGACTTGGATAATATTTGGAAATGTATTGGTTGACTTATTTGGACAAGATTATGGAATTAAATATTTTATCAATGAATCTCTTTTTGTTAAAATGAATTATTTAGCATTTATTTTCATTCTTTGTGCATGGATGTGTGCATGCTTTTATATAAGAGTGAATAAAATTTCCAAGGAATCTAAAATTCCTTGGAGGATTCTAAAGAAGGAAATGTGTGGAGGATTCTAGTATAGAAGACTTTATATTCCATTATATAATACTAATGATGATTGATGACACTTATCTATATCTCATTAACTTAGGGGATTTGTAAACATATTTACCAACTAGGGAAGATCAAAGAAATAAGATCATACCACATGGCATGATCCTAAGCATCCATGAGATTGACTATCAATGGGAGGTATATAAACTACCCTGAGGGCTCAAATAAATAAGATAATTCCATGCAACATGATATTGTGAATCTAGGAGGTCCAAAGCCTTTTAAATAAACTAAGGGGGGATAACATCATGACAAAGTGGGATCACACCACGTGGCATGAACTGATGCATCCATAAGGTATAAGGGTCATGCTCAGATATCTATAAGGCAAAATGAAGTGAATAACTATGATCATGACACCTATCATCATAGTGGTTTCTCAAGAGGTCCAAGGTTAGCCAAATAATCTTAAAAGGGAACTAAGGAAGTGAGGACATGGGAATATGCCATGCAACATGATCTCACTTACTTGGAATATCCAAATGAAATGTCTAAGGAAAAAAGAGACCCAAAAAATTTTAGATGATGTTTGGCTCATAGGATAACAATATGTCGATTATATTTTAAATTTAAATATTTAACAAAAAGAGACTAATGTAAAATCAAAAGAAAGGCAAGAAGAAACAAGCATGTGCATATAACCAAATAATCTTTTACCTTAACCTAAACCAAACTAGTCCATTAACTAGAAAATGACCAAGACATAAACATTAATTTATAGAGAATACTAGACATTTATTTTATCTCATGAGCAAATATAAACCAAATTTTCCAAGAAAAATATCATGAAAACCTTGGAAACACACATTCAAATCCATTCAAAAAGGGGAAAGGATACATAAAAAGAGATGGAAAAAATGGATGAAAATTTTAAATTTTATCAATAATTAGATCCATTTAAATCTAAAACTTTACTAATAGACTATGTTTTAAAAGTTAATAAAATGGGAATGCTTAATCAAATAAACTAAGGGTAGATAATATCAAGCTAAACTACTAAAAGAAAACATAAAAATCTTGTAATGATCAATAAATTTGAATAAATTCAAGGTGAAATGATATAAAAATAGGATCCTCTATTTAGTTCAAAACATGATATAGAACATATAAGACTTATGATATTTGTTTAACATTTAGACAATTACATCAAAGAAGACCCAAATATAATCTCTTAGACCAAGTTCCTGTAATAGACTTTTTAAGTTTATACATAAATCAAAAAGTGAAACAAGTATAACATTAATATTATAGCTCTCCAAAGATTTTACTAATTGGATCAATAGATATAACAAACTCATACCTAAATAAAACTAATAAGACTAGACACTAAAGTAAAAGAGGTTCCTTGATTTTGTGAATAAATTAGGGCATGTTGTGACAACAAAAAAATAGTGGATCTATTTGAAAATAATCCTAAGTATTTTGTAACATTAAAACCTTGACTACAACCTAGAATATTTGTTTTAGTGTAATGCCTAGAACATGAAATAAATTATGTAAAGATAGGAGGGGGAGGACTACATAACTCAAGTTAGACAATCTCTTTGACCAGTGTGCACTTGTTTATTCATTTCCTTTCTAAAATTTACAAGGATTAGGTGTTTTAGTTAGGATTATATATCTAGTTAATTATGACTTGGAATGAATACATAAGAATTGATCCATTGCCAACAAAATGTTTATAACCCTGATAGAATTGCCTATAGTCTTAGACAAAGCCTTGATTTACTACCATCCAAACATCCATAACCCTAGGAGAGGTTGCTTGAATCACCCAAGACTGATTTTTTTGAATTTGATTTTATTTTTTATTTTCACTTCTTTATTTTTCTATTACTAAATAATTTAAACCTAGGTTGGGGGACACAATGGTAAATAATAAGTATAATTGTAGATTTTTCACTTTCAAACCTTGGCTATAACATATTTATCTAGGTAAATTTATAAATCATAAAGTTTCCTCTATTATAGTTTTGAGATAATATCTACATGAATTAGATAACCCATCCCCAACTTATTAAACATGAACTCATTCAAAACACAAGTAAACAATTATATACTTTATAACAGAATTGAAGAGTGAATCTAATGACACAAAAATTTGATCACCTATGTACCAAAATTTCATTTAAATTACCTAATAATATGAATTTCATCCATCATAATTCTATTTATTATTTAAACCATAAGACAAAACATTTTTTAAAAGACCCAATAAGGAATATAGGAAAAAAATAGACCCAAACCAAAACAACAAAAATAGAAAAGCATAACCAATAAGGAAGGGAAATCAAAGATGTAAAAGGGATATTATTTATAGAACCACCATAAGACAATTAAATCTTAGAAGTAGTTATTGAGGAATTATCCACTGATATGAAATGGAACATCCTCACCATTTAGACACCTTAGGTGGAAAGCATTCATACCCAAGATTTTAGAGATTTGGAAAGGTCTTATCTGAAGGGAAATAAAATTTTCATGTTGAATCTTCTTTTCATGATATTTTTATCAAATAAATACTAAATCATAGATCTAAAAGTTTTTTTTTTTGGATTTCTTTTCAAACTAGCATTTGATAACTCCTTGATGCATGTTCAATTGTACCAAGGTTACATCAAGCTTTTCTTCCAATTTTGTTAGGATCAGGTGGTGAACTTATATTATTTTTATTAGCCCACAAGTAATATTTTATGGCCAAAAAAGATATATTTTTGAGTTTTATAGGAAAAAATGTGTCATGTCCATATACTATATGGTATGGGGAAGTACCTAGGGAAGACTTGATATTATTCCAATCAAACCATAATGTAAATTTTAGAATAGTATGCCAGTCCTTAGGATTCTTCACCAAGACTTTATTTATCATGTCCAACAAGTTATTATTAGCTGATTTAGATAAAATATTACCTTATAAGAAGTAATTGGATGAAATTTAAGAATTACCTTGTTTTCATAATCTTGCTCAATAAATTTTAGTGAGTAGAAACTAGGGCCATTATCACAAACTATAATCAATGGCATACCAAACCTAGTGACAGTGTGGTATTAAAGGAATCCAATAAATAATTTAGTTGTGAAATTTATGAATGATTTGGATTTATTCCAACACATGTAATAATAAATTTCATTGAGGTTAAATGTGTGTCCTATAGAGGATTTGTCATTAATGGCCCCCTCAAAGTCAAGTCCCCACTTTACAAATGGATGAGACTCAATAATTGGTTGTAGTGGTATCAGCGGAGAGTGTTCCTTATGTGCAGTGATTTGAAAAGTGTGGTAATACCTTACACGAGCATGGACATATTTAAAAAAATGAAGTTAATGAAATCTTGCTCTAAGTATTTAGTGAGATATGGTACTCCCTGAATAATGACCAATCCCATACTTCCCATCGATGAGTGAGTACTTCAATAACTTCAATTTTTCTCAAACATCTCATGTAAATACCTTAATGGATTTTTATATATAGCACACTTAACTTAATAACGAAATTGTTACTTTTTAGGCATAATTCTCTCCCATAAGTGGAGTTCAAGTAGCTTGGGCACTCATTTTTTATAAATTATTGACCATGTCTTAATACCAATCACCATTTATAATGTTATATATTATATATTGTTGGTAGGTAATCTGTGGATCCACCTCAGACATGGTATTTCTAATCCCTTGAACTCTAAAAGTATTCATCATCTAAAATTATAGATAAAATACTTATAGTATGGTAATCCTTTCCCACATCATTCACCTAACTCATTCTACATCAGCATTGCCTTAATGGCTACATCAAGAACAATAGAAAATACTTTGATGCATAAAATGTAATGCCTAATTTTGTTAAACATTTGATCAAGGAAAAATATTATTTGTTAATGGTTGAGTATATGATCATATAATTTATGAGTGAGGAACTCACAAATGAGACATGACTATCATCCCTAATTCATTTTATCTATTTTAAAATATGAAAACTTGAGTGTTATGAAGTAAATTAGTAGATGTATAAGGGTTGTATGTAGTCAATAATAATAAAGCACAACTATTTTTATAAATGATGTCTTTATTTGAGAAAAGGCCACTTTTTCTTCAGTATTCCACTTGATCTTAGAATCTTTCTTTAACATGTTGTTTAGTAGTCAGTCTATCTTTATAAATCTTGAGATGAAATTCCTTATGAAGTTGATTTTGGTGAGGAATGAATTTAGCTCTTTTATGATACTAGGTAATGTGATTTTTAGAATGGCCTCCACTTTTTTTGGTTTACTAAGATACCTCATTTAGAGATTATGTGTCCCATAAATTAACTCTTTGTGACTAAAACTATACATTTATTTACGTTTATGGAGATTTCATGGTCCCTACACCTCTTCAAGACTACTTGTTTCTATCGCTAATTCACTTTCTACATTCAAAAGATGAATAAAGAAACTAAAGAAATGGACAAGGCTGGAAGTACCTACATAAAGATTGTGCACCGTAATCCAGACGTTTGTGGGCACCCCTCTTTGGCTGTGGAGGAATGACACCTGCAAAGAAAAAGAAACTTGGACAAGAAAATGTTAGATGGATAGGCAGTGGGTTGCCAAGCGAAAGCTTGTTCCCGAAAGTGTGAAAACTTCCTCAAGGGAGGTCAACCCACTGATAACAGACAGATAAAAGACTAAGGAAATACAGAATGCTAGAATACAGAAGTGATAAACAAATTAAAAAGGAAAGAAAAGACCAATGATTACCTGAATGGAGTTGTCAGGCTGATAACAGTCACCGAGGTCGGGAATGTTGCCGGCATCAGTTGTATGGTCTGCCGACTTCGGTTATCCTGCCGACATCAGTCGGGGAAGTAACTGGCGTTGGTCGGGGCAGTGGCCTGTAGTCGGGTCAGGTCAGGTTTCTGGACTGTGGACAGGTCTGGTTTGTGAACAGGGTCGAGACAGAGTTTAGGGATGACTTTGAATGGACTGGGGAATGGTCTGGTTCTGATTAGGTGCTCTGTATAGGGTCTTTATTGGCAGGAGGGATGAGGGAGTTATCCGGGATTGTACTAAAAGGATGATAGGTGAAAGGGAGATGGACAGAGGACAGGGCCTGAGAAGGCTTTTCAGCCTCTCAGGGGGTAGGACAGAGGGAGTGGGAGACAGCAAATACCAAATAATTGAACACTAAATAAAAGAAATGAAATGAAATAACAGACTATGCTTACCTTTTTAGCTTGCTGAATGAAGAGTGGGAGAGCTGTTGTTGAGACCACAGAAGACTTTGCAAGAGGAAAATATCTACTCAAGAATCCCTGCACCTATTGCTACTGTTGCATGAGGTCCAGAGGGAGAAGAAATGAATGCCAAAATGCCAAGAGAATTCAGTTTACGAGCTCAAGGGGCCAGGGGCTGGAATGGATGCAGAAAGGAGTCTTGAAGGCTGCCGATGCCGGCAAGATCACCGACGTCGGCCGAAGGGTCGCCGACGTCGGCAGTGGCAGAATGGGGGTAGAGACTAAAAATAGCCTCTGCCCGTTCTTGTATGCCGCCGGGCGAGGGATTGTGGGAAGAACAGTCATGAGGATGCTTAAATGGGTGCGGGAGGAAGATAATGAGAAGATTTGGCATAATAAAGGCTAGGAGGGAGGGGGAGGGATCCAAGGGAGGATCCAAGGTGGCAAGGGTGAGGTGGAAAGGGGGCCACTTAATTGAAATATTTAAGTTATTTTAATCAAATGAGTGGAGGGGACTAAGGCCAAGGGTTAGGATATGGGTTTGAGGTGGACAAGGGGAGAGAACCAAGGTGCAGACACATTTATGGTGTCTACATTTGCCCCTTTTTGTCTTGTTGGTTGTTCTTGACGAACTGCAAGACAAAAATAGGAGTTGGTTGCCCCAGGAAAAGAATGAGGTGTTCCCCCCTCAAAGTGATAGTCGAGAGAAGGGAACTGGAGATCGAGTGTTGATTTGACAGAGAGATGGATAGAAGAGTGTGAGCGAAAATGCTGCAATAGTCGTGATTGCGCGTATGCCACTTCACGGGATGGTCGGGTCAAATTGTCGCATGTCGAAGGTCAAGGAGTGCCAAAATTGAAGTAACCGGGCCCCAGCATTTAGTCATCTACTGATCGGGTTACTCAATCTAAGCTGAGGCTCCAAATGGTCATCATGTTCCAGGTATCCCAGGCTCAGGAAGTGCTCCCAGAAACACAAAAATGCCACAAGGAGTAGGGATCAACTGGCTTGCGATCCTATACTTGTAAAGGGTCAAAAATAGTCTGCGGACAATTCTGCTAACCAGCTGTGAGGTAGCACACATGCAAAAACAACCAAGGCAACATTGGCTTGGAAGTAGTTGAAGGTCGAAAGAGATACGCATGATCTCCAATGGTCATTAGTCAAGGGGATGGATGGATGAAAGGATGTGGCCGAGCTAACCTCAGAAAACATCATGTGATCTGAGTGTTGCCTACATAGCCCTTGTGTGAAGGGTCTCATGCCAATGTAGTTCTCCCTAAAAGGGAGGAATGGTCAAAGAAAATGATTGGTCTTGGTCAAAGTTGATGGAGTTGGTCGTGATCAAAGTCACAGAAGAGAAGGTTTGTCCATCAAAGAGATGAACAAATGGGGGTGGTCAAGCTAACCTCAGAGGATGTGTTATCTGAGTGCTGCCTACATAGCCCTGGTCATAGGGCCTCAGACCAATGTAGTTCAGACGAATTGAGAAGATTGGTCGATGATTGGATGTGGTCAAGTGTCGAAATGATGAGGGTAAGATGAGGATAAGATGATGTTACAGATGGTGTATTCTGTAGAATTGGTCGAGAGTCTTTCATCCCTGGCAAGTTTCCATAGTCGTGATGGATGTATGCTAAAAATGAATGGAGGTCTATTTATGCTTCAGCAAGTATTGGTTTATGCTTAACATAAATTGGGTCTGGTCGGTAGTTTCCATGTGTATTGGTGTCCATATAAACTATGTGAAACGGACAATGATGATGCCTGATGTCATGAGGATGAAAAATAGCTTGGTTTGAGTCGACAATTGATGTGGTTAAATGTGACCAAAGTGTAGAGAAAAGGTGAAAGGCGAATCGCTCTTTCATTGACAAGGACCAGAAAGGGAGCATAGATAGGGGTTATTAGAACAAAAGCCCTGTTCATGCATTACGTCGTTGACCAGTGTTGTATTAGAACGGTAATCGAATCACTTTGACATTAAAGTGAGCTCAAAATCCCCTGAGCAGGTGATAGGAGGAGGATAGGGTAACCCAATTTAAGAGCAGGAATAACCTTGCCCCTTTTTATAGGAGACCCTGAGACAACTACAAGCCAAGTCCATGACTCATTTTTTTTTTTTTTTTTTTTTTTTTTTTTTTTTTTTTTTTTTGTGCAGACTAATCGATGCAGGAAGTCTGCATAGAGATGTCATTTGATTTATGGTCATGTTGTGAAGCTGATCAATGCGGGAAGCTTCTAAGAAAGGGTGTTGTTTGTAGCAATATTTAGTCATAGCCATCCTTCGAGGGAGTAGTCTATATTTTTTTTTGCTTTATATAATGTTTGAATAGCTGTCCTTCGAGGGATCAGTCTATTAGCTACAGCAATGATAGTACAGCTGTCCTTCGAGGGAGCAGTCTGTCTTTTTGATTTGATTTTATGACCTTGGATTTTTTTTTTTTTTTTTTTTTGGTGCAGACTGATCGATGCGGGAAGTCTAAATAGAGATGTCATTTGATTTATGGTCATGTTGCGAAGCTGATCAATGCGGGAAGCTTCTAAGAAAGGTTGTTGTTTGTAGCAAGATTTAGTCATAGCCATCCTTCGAGGGAGTGGTCTATATTTTTGCTTTATATAATGTTTGAATAGCTATCCTTCGAGGGATCAGTCTATTGGCTATAGCAATGATAGTACAGCTGTCCTTCGAGGGAGCAGTCTATCTTTTTGATTTGATTTTGTGACCTTGGATTATGTTTTGACATCTTGATTTTTTTATTTTTTTTTTGAGTCATGGACAAGACTGTAGAAGTTCAAGGACACCCTTTTATTAGGACAAAGCATCCATGCATCATAAAAGGGTTGTAGAGGACTTGTTAAAGGGGAATAGGGTTGAAAGGAATGAGGATTAAGAGGATGAGGATTGCTCAAAGGATGGGCTCAAGTTACGTGTCAAGTAGATGAGTACTCGACTAACAGAAGAATGGTCGAAGATGCAATGCATTAAGAGGCTCAAGTTTTGGTCGTCTATCGAGGGAGGACAGACAATAAGTCCCTGACCCATACTTGTGCATGATGATAAAAGGTCCAAGCCAATTGGGGGTGAATTTGCCTCATTTACTTCACTCCATATTGGTCACGTGCTGATTCTCTTTGAGGACGAGGTCTCCGATGTTGAAATCTCGTTCTCATAGATTTTTGTCGTATGCTCGCTTTATGCGACTTTGGTAGACATGGAGATGATTGAGGGCAGCAAGATGGCACTCGTTAAGTAACTCAAGTTGAGCTAAGCGATCTTGATGAAGGTCATCATTGGAAAGAATGTCATGCAGGGAGATGCGGAGAGATGGGATCTGTACTTTGAGAGGTAAGACAGCCTCCATTTCGTACATGAGGGAGAAAGGAGTAGCACTCGTAGAGGTTCGGATGTTAGTGCGGTAGGCCCACAAAGCGAAGGGAATATGAATGTGCCAATCCCTTCCTGTGTCGTTGACCACCTTCATGAGAATTTTAGTCAGAATTTTTTTGGAAGCCTTAGCCTGCCCATTTGCTTGTGGGTAGTAAGGCAAAGAAAAGCTGAGTTTGATGCCAAATGAGTCGCATAGTTTTTGGACAGTCTTGTTTTTGAAGGACTTGCCGTTGTCGGTGATGATTTTGTGAGGGACACCGAAATGACAGATGATGTGGCTGCTAATGAAGTTGACAATTTTGTCAGCTTTTGTGGAGATAAGAGAAATGGCTTCCACCCACTTGGTGAAATACTCAGTGGCAGTGATGATGGACTGATGACGAAGAGACGAGTGAGGGTTAATCTCACCGATGAGATCTAAGCCCCACTGAGAGAAAGGCCATAAATCCTGAGTGACTTGTAAGGCGTGGCTGGGGAGATGAAGCAGGTTAGAGTGTTGCTGACACTTGATGCAACGCTGAACATAGTCGCTACAGTCTTGATGAAGGGTGGGCCAATAATAACCCAGGCGAAGGATGCGCTTGGCAACTGAGTTCCCACTAAAGTGTCCACCACAAATCCCGTCGTGGACTTGTTTTATGGCTTGAGAAGCTTCAGTGGAGTTTAGACAACGAAGAAGGAGGCCGTCGAAGCCTCACTTATAGAGAAGACCCCCTAGCATGGTATAGCGAGTTGTGCGCTTGATGAAAGCTCACCGCGCATTGCTAGAGAGGTTGGAAGGAGTGACAGAAAGAGACAAGTAGTCCACTAGTTGCTTATACCAGTCATCTTGTGGGCTAGAATTGATAGTGTTGATATGGTCGATGTGAGGGGAGATGTATGAAGGCAAGGGTACACGATGCACCGTGACAAAAAGTTGAGATGATGATGATGAAGACGGGATATGCGAAGCAAGAGAAGCCATGGTGTTGGCAAACTTGTTCGTAGAGCGTGGAACAGTCTGCAAGAGATAATGGTTAAAAGATGCCAAAAGAAGGTCAGCACGATTTTTATACCTTTGCAAAACTTCATTTTTACAGAGGTATGAACCGTTAACTTGATTGACGACGAGCTGCGAGATGTCGAAGATGTTGATAGATTTGATGTGGAGGGAAAGGGCAGTCTGAAGTCCCAAAATTAAGGCCTCATATTCGGCCATATTATTGGTACAATCAAAGTCAAGCTTGAAAGATAGAGGCATGGGCTCCCCTTCGAGTGGGATGAGGACGACCCCCGTACCCCCATCGAGTTGACATTTGGAGCCGTCAAAGAACATGGTCATTTGGTAGACGGTGTCATCGGTGGAAAGTGTGGCGATAGATTCGTCAGGGAACTCACACTGTGAAGGTTGGTTGTCGGGAAGAGGGGCATCTGCCAGTTGGTCAGCGATGGTTTACCCCTTGATAGATTTTTACTGGATGAATTCGAGGTCAAACTCAGCAAGCAGCATGAGCCATCGAGCCATACGTTGATTTTGATATGGCTTGGAGTGCATATACTTGAGAGGGTTGGTGTGAGTGATGACAAAGGTTTTGTGGTTGAGAAGATAGTGGCAGAGCTTGGTAGCAGAAAAGACTAATGCCAAACAGAGTTTCTCGGTATGAGTATACCAAGTTTCATAGTCGACTAGTGTTCGGCTGATGTAGTAAATTGCTTGCTCACAATGATGCTCATCTCGGTGCGCGATCATGGCACCTAACGAATGGTTGGTGGCAGAGATATAAAGGTAGAAGGGTTGGTCTTCTTTAGGTGGAATGAGGACTGGTGGAGAGACCAGATAGCTTTTGAGGGCTTTAAAAGCCTCTTGATAGTCCTCATCCCATTTAAAGGAGACGTCCTTCTTAAGGAGATGATGAAAAGGTTGGCAGGAGTTTGAAAGCTGTGAGATGAAATGGCGGATGGACTAGAGCTTCCCTTGTAGACTGTGAAGCTGCTTGAGATTGGTCGGGGGTGGCATTTTGAGGATAGCGCAGATCTTGGCAAGATCTATCTCAATGCCACAGAAGGAAATGATGAAGCCGAGAAGCCTACCTGAGAGGACCCCAAAGACACATTTCTTGGGGTTAAGGTGAACATTGTATTGAAGAAGGTGAGAGAAGATGATTTTGAGAATGGTCAAGTGGTCGTGGCGAAGCTTGGACTTGCCGAGAAGGTCGTCCACATAGTCCTCCATGATTTTGTGGAGGAGATCATGGAAAATGTAGGTCATGGCATGCTGATATGTGGCACCAGTGTTTTTCAAGCCGAAAGGCATGACTCGATAGCAAAAATTCCCCCATGGGGTGATAAAGGTAGTCTTGTGCTGATCTTTCAGTGCGATCAGGATTTGATTGTATCCTGAAAAACCGTCCATGAGAGATAGCATCTCATGGCCAGCCGTGAGATCAACAAGCTGGTCAATGTTAGGAAGAAGAAAGTCATCTTTGGGACAGGCTAGGTTAAGGTCGCGATAGTCTATGCAGATTCGAATCCCCCTAGTTGCTTTAGTAACTGGGATGATGTTAGAGACCCACTATGGATAATCGATGGGCTGGATGAAGGAGACAGAAAGAAGGCGCTGAAGCTCCTCTTTGACAAGGAGCGCAATGCGAGGATGCATCTTTTGAAGCTTTTGCCTAACAGGCTTAGCCTCTGGTTTGGTGACAATGTTATGGGTAGCAATGGTGGGGTCGATGCCAAGCATGTCACTGTAAGTCCAGGCAAAGGCCTTGCTATGGTCAGAAAGGAACTGGGTATAGTCAAGCTACTCCTGAGCGTCTAAAGATTGGCCAATCTTTAAGATGTGAGGAACATCAGAAGAAGGGAGGTTGATGTCAATGATTGATTCATTTAACATAACCTGGGTCTCGGAAGGGAGGGAACGCTGGATGAAAGAGTCATCGGCACCCATGTAGAAAAGGATGGCATCATCGTCAACGTAGTGGACAGTGTGAATGGTTTCCGACTCATCCTCTATCATGTTAGGAAAGATGAGAGGGAGAGATCTGGACACCCCATTGAGCTGATAGGTCAGGGGTTCCAGGCGGATGGTGTTTATGAAAAAAAAAACTAGGAGGGATGGAAACCACTAACTCCGTAGGTGATGAAGGAGAAATGGGTGAGTTTGGAGGAGATTGGTCAATTGTTGGCTCGGGACAAAGGTCGGAAGGAGCCTGAGTGGGGTCATGATATCCCAGGCCATACCATTTCTTGGCATCGTCATCATTGAGCGGCTCGATGGGCTGATGGGAGCCCTGCTCATAACGTCCAAAACCAAAACCCTTCCATGCACACCTGTAAAGGTAAGTGTGTGCGAAGGCGAGGTTGCCAAGAAATGAGAAATCTGATGTGAAAGGTTGGGGTGAAGAGAGGGAATTGTCATTGGTAGGAGCTTGATTGAGCCCCCCATAGACAAAGTTGGTTTGGAGGTGAGGAGGACCATAAGGCACGACCATCCCGATCTGATGGTCGTAATTGGGACTGAGATGAAGGCGTCCATACTCTTGCAGAGTTTGGAACATGTCTAGGGCCAACAAGCGATATTCCCCAAGTGATAGTCATTGGAAGATGTCTTCCATGGGGTCTTTGGTCGGCGCTTGAAGAGGAGGGGTGAGGGCAACCACTGATTATGAACTGGTCAAAGCTTCCACAGATGGAGGTGGTGTCAGAGTTGACGGCTTGATGGGAATGAGGACATCATTGGGACGGTAAGTTGTGTTGCAAGTCTTGAAGGGTGAAGGGTCAGCAGGAATGGTGTGGACTTGCCCGTCATGCTCAAACTTCACACAACGGTGAAGGGTAGAGGGGACACAGGCCATGGCACGGATCCAAGGTCAACCCAGTAGAATATTGTATTGAAACTCTCCTTCGATGATATAGAAGAGCTTCAGGACTGTGCGTGGACCAACACGAATGTGAAGGATGACTATGCCAATGGTCGTGGCGGTGGTGTCATTGAAAGAGCGTAAGATCGCGTCAGTTTTGGAGACGCAATTCTTGGGAAGAGCCAATTGATCAAAGGCATGGGTAGAGATTATGTTGATGCTAGCGCCGTCGTCGATCATAACACATTTAATGTGTGTCCGATCAACATAGGCAGTGATGAAGAGGGCGGCGTCCTGATCTTCTGTGTTAGATGTGGGAATCTCAGAATCACTGAATGTGATGGAGGCGATAGGAGATAAAGAATGGACGAGGGCAGCGAGTGGTTGGGGGTCCTTGAGTTGGACCTCTGTTGCCTGTAAGGCTTGGATGAGGGCTTGACGGTGCTGAGGCGAGGTTCGGATAAGGTCATAAAGAGACATCTTTACAGGCGTCTGGTGAAGTTGCTTCAGCATGGAGTCATGAATTGGTCCAGAAGAAGAAGACAAAGAAGGCTGGGACGTGCCAAAGATAGAAATTTTAGGCTTGGGCGCAAGAAGTGGCTTGACGAAGGGATAGGCCCAAGGAATGGTAGCTTTTTCTTTCACCTTATCCTTTTGTGACCTAGTGGTTATACAGATAGCATTGATTTCAAAAATAGGAGGTGAAGAAGGGGTCATGTCTTGCTGGTGAGATGTTGACATGTTTGAAGAGGTTGGATGAGAATGAGCCGGGGTCTAGTCAAGAGTGTCCTCAAGGAGAAGAGTGTCCTTCTCCATCTAGCGGTGGATGATGGCCCTGAGGGCACAGCAAGTCTTAGTATCGTGTCATGGTGTACGATGATATAAGCAAATTTTCATGTCGTCGAACCAGGAGGGCTTGGACTCGAGAGGTTGGAAAGGCTTGATGGGTGGAAGGGTTATGTTGGAAGTCTGCAAAAGCCAGCGCAATATCAATGAGTATGAGCCCACTAAAGGGTCTATGCTAGTTGATATGCGCGTGGCTGGTGACTTTTGCTTAGGCAAAGTTGGAAGAGGTTTCCGTACCACCTTATGGGTTGATGGTGTGGTGACAGGCGAAGATGGCACTTTCTTGGTGATTGGTACCACCTTTTTGGGAGAGGGACGGCTGGAGGTAGGTAGAGGAAGCAAAGGAGGCAATGAGTTTTGATTGGAGGCCGGAGTGGGAAGGATTCTAGCCAGGGTCGAAGGATGGGGGCCCAAAATGGATGGCAATGGTGACGGGGAAGGAGGTGTTTGCTTCAGTGGTCTGGCAGTCTTCTTTGACTTGGTTGGAAGACTACTACTGGTCAAGGTCTGGTCTAGGTCCACCTTCACTTGCGGGTGAGTGAGGGTGGAGATAGGATGAATGCCAAGTGACTTGATAGGCTTAGATGAGAGAGATGTAGGTTTCAGTTTTGATGGGTTTGGTTGAGGTTTGAGAGTCTGGTCTTTGTCAAGAGTCTGAAGAGATTCTGCCTTGAGAAGATTAGCAGCATGTGATGAGAGGGAACGGGTATGTTGAAGGGCTTTAAGACGCTCCCACAACACCTGAGGCATCACTTTCCTTGGAGGGAGAAGTTCGATTTTCTCCACTAACCGGGAAAATGGCTGAGAAGAAGATGTTGATGGTTGCGGGATTGAAGATGAGATGGGTGTAGCAATCTTAGAGGCATGGTATGGCGAAGACAAGATAGATTTAGATGGAGATGAAGGGGATACAGGTTCTTCCCTAGGTGGAGAAGAATCTGGAAAGTGAGGCTCTTCAAGCGGGTAAAGGGCAGGGATGATAGTGCCCTCCACTTGCGGTTGAGGAGTAGGAAGGGTCAGGTCCTCCATAGGTAGCAGAAAGGAGGATGGCGAGACCGGTGGTGTTGGTAAAGCTGAGGCATCCTCCAAGATGAGTGAGGTCAATGGAGAACTAGCCAGGGAAAGAAGTTTGTCCACATGTGATGGACTGATTGATGGACTAACCTCTTGAGGTTGATTGGGGATGAAAGGCGAGACCGTATTGACTGTTTGAATGTTGTGTTCATGATTGTCATCAATTAAAGTCCGGACATTGTTCTGGGTTGGTGGATGATTAGGGAATGGCTATTTGAAGATGTCAATGGCCTGATTAGGGGGGGCATTGGGATTATCTAAGATGAGGTCCCCCTTTTCAAGCATGTCTTGGATTATATTCTTAAAAGTTTTGCAGTTTTCCATGTCATGTCCCTTAACACGGTGGAAGTTACAGAAGTCTTGTTCCCTATACCACGTAGGGATGGCGTGTGAGGGATCAAATTGTGGAGGAGGTCAGGCTTGAGGGAGATTGAGGACCCCCTGCTTAACAAGCTTTTCTAGCACAGATGCATATGATTCCCCGAGAGGAGTATACCGTCATTGTACGTATCTCTGCTGGAATTGGCGAGTGGCACTCTGAGATGTGGATGGCTCAGGCTGATTGGTTGAAGAAGATGAAGGTCTAACCACCACAGCATTAGCTAAAGCCTTGGATTTAGAATTGGATGATGATGGCTTAGCAGAAGAAGAGTCATTGGTCTTAGAGCTGGGATTCTTGCTCCATAACTTGACTTTATTCTCCTCGATGGCACGTAACTCAAGTTTGTGGGCCATCGTGAAGGCTTCGTCGAAGGTGCGGAAGGTTTGAACCCTCAGGGTGGAAGAAATATGTCTGGCACAGGCTTGGGAGAAGAGTTCAATAAGCTCAGCTTGGGGTAAGGAAAAGGAGAGTTGATTGATGAGGCCTCTCCATCGAGCAACGAAGTCGGCTATGGACTCGTCCTCAAATTGCCAAATAAAATAGAGGTTCGTGATCGAGACCTTCTTGGTGATGTTGATGGAGAAGTGATCGAGGAAGAGCTGGGCCAATTGTGTGAATGAGAAGAGGGAATGGCTAGGAAGGGAGTTGTACCAGTCAAGCACAGCACCTGAGAGAGACATAGGAAACGTACGTAAGAGCAACGCATTGTCATGGGCAATGAGGTAACAGGCATGTCTGAATGCCCACAAGTGTTGTTGTGGGTCTTCCTTGCTTTGAAAGTGAGAAAACTTCGAAAGCTCCCACTGGCTAGGATATGGCCTGATTGGGATAGAAGGATGAATGGGCTCATTGCAGATCTGCTCGTATGAGAGAGCGTTGCGTGAGCCAAAAATAGAGGTCTCTAGACTGGTCATCTTGTCCATCAGCATTTTGATGATATCTGCTGACGGATTGATGGGTGGCGTGCCCCCTAAGTTATAGGGCACTTGGAAGAGGCTAGGGGAGGCATACGACGTAGTTGGTTGTCCCTGTAAAGGTGCAATGTAGGGATAACTAGTCGTAGGGATAGAAGAAGAGGTTAAAGGTGGTTGGGTAGAAGGCATAGCTAGGCCCGATGTTGCCACGAGAGGTTGGATTGTGGTAATAGGGGCCAAGGGATAGGAAGCCACCCTGGTGTTGATAGGGGCCAGGGTAGGTAGAATAGAGACGACAAGGTTTTGAAAAGGAGTGGATAGCGGTTGAGCGGGTTGAGGTTGATAAGGGGCTGAAAACCCAATGGAAGTGGGACCAAAGATAGAGGGAGAGGCCACACCTAGAGGATTGGTCAAAGTCTGGTCAGTGGTCAAAGCGATGGCTTGAGTGTCCAAGGGTTGAACTACGAATATTGTCGATATAGCCGTAGTCATGGCAAGAGAGGTTGGCATTCCGTAGATAGGATTGCCCAAGGAGTCTCGCGTTCGGCTATGCGCGAGATAGTGTTGTAAGGCCTTGACATTGAGGTCCAAGAATCATTCAAAATCTTGGTCCCCTTCTTGGATAATAGGAGTCTGCGGTGGGGTTGGACGAATAGGAGTTCTTTCGGTCTCCGAGTTGAACTCCATTGTAGGCTTGGTCACGGATGGGGTAGACGGAAGTGGTTGATGGCTAGCATGGTTGACAAGAGCCTTGGCTTGGCTACGAGTCAAAACCATGCAAGGCAAAGAGGGTTCAGGTTTTAGAAACTATGTTTTTCTATTTTAGAAAACCAGGATGGAGTTTTTGACAGAGAAGGGATAGGTTTTAGGCTGCTGGTTTTGAAAAAAAAAGGACAGTGACAGAGACCGACGTCAGTTGAGAAACTGATGTCGGTAAGAAATATGGCCGACGTCGATCAGATAACCGATGCCGGTAAGAGCGAAAAGCCGACGTTGGTGGAAGAACCGATGTCGGTGACTGTGTTTTCCAGAGAACCAAAAGATTTTAAGATTCTTGGAAAAATAATGAAGAAAGCATTCTCACTCACTCAAACAAACAGATGAGAAGAGAAGAACTGAGAGAGACAGACAAGCCTAAGCGATAAATCCTAGGAATTAACCTTAGAATCTTGTGGCTTATGCCTTAGATGAATGTTTGGGGAGATTGGCTGTAAGAAGGGTCCTAGAAGAGGCAATCTAGAGCTGGTTTTGGGTCTTGTTTTAGGTGCTAAAAAATCTGTGTTAGGTCTGGTACGTGGCCTGGTGCTAAGGAGAAAGCTCCCCTCACTTCACGATTCCAGTGGTTAGCTGGTCTCGCTTAGCCAAGATATACCTCACCTAGAGTTTATCCTCCGCCAGAGAACGGAGTGGGCTTCCCCCTTGGTGATGAAATCCAAGTAGGGTCACCGGGATGGGTAAGGTATCCGTTGGGGGATGAAATCCCAGTCGGGCCTTGTCTCAAGTAAGTTTTATGTTCGTTTTAGTGCATGTAGTTTGGTAGTGTAACATCAAGTGTCTATGATTTATTCAATATGCATTTTACTAATTGCTAGGTGAAGACTAATGCAAGCACAAGCAGAAATGCAATGCAGTATGGTTTTAAGCCCAAGTCAAAAATATGAAGTTTGGATGAAGACAAGTTTGAGAAAGGGTTTGAGAGTATGATGTTTAGACTAGTCTAGAAATGCAAGGAAGAAAGATTCATTTTAGTCCTGCTTATAGTGTCATTTGGAATAGAAGAAAGGGACAAGAAGAAAGGAGCCTAAATGCACCTAAATGAATGAAAGGAAGAGGAACCTGAGGAAGAACCTAAGGTCCCACCGGGCGTGCCAGAATGTTTCTATCGCTAATTCGCTTTCTACATTCAAAAGATGAATAAAGAAACTAAAGAAATGGACAAGGCTAGAAGTACCTGGATAAAGATTGTGCATCATAATCTAGACGTTTGTGGGCACCCCTCTTTGGCTATGGAGGAATGACACCTGCAAAGAAAAGGAAACTTGGACAAGAAAATGTTAGATGGATAGGCAGTGGGTTGCCAAGCGAAAGCTTGTTCCCGGAAGTGTGAAAACTTCCTCAGGGTAGGTCAACCCACTGATAACAGACAGATAAAAGACTAAGGAAATATAGAATGCCAGAATACAAAAGTGATAAACAAATTAAAAAGGAAAGAAAAGACCAATGATTACCTGAATGGAGCTGTCGGGCTGATAACAGTCGCCAAGGTCGGGAATGTTGCCGGCGTCGGTTGTATGGTCTACCGACTTCGATTATCCTATCGACGTCGGTCGGGGAAGTAACTGGCGTCGGTCGGGGCAGTGGCCTGTAGTCAGGTCAGGTCGGGTTTCTGGACTGTGGACAGGTCTGGTTTGTGAATAGGGTTGAGACAGAGTTCAGGGATGACTTTGAATGGACTGAGGAATGGTCTGGTTCTGATTAGGTGCTCTGTACAGGGTCTTTGTTGGTAGGAGGGATGAGGGAGTTGTTCGGGATTGTACTGAAAGGATGACAGGTGAAAGGGAGATGGACAGAGGACAGGGCCTGAGAAGGCTTTTCAGCCTCTCAGGGGGTAGGACAGAGGGAGTGGGAGACAGCAGATACCAAATAATTGAACACTAAAGAAAAGAAATGAAATGAAATAACAGACTGTGTTTACCTTTTTAGCTTGTTGAATGAAGAGTGGGAGAGCTGTTGTTGAGACCATAGAAGACTTTGCAAGAGGAAATCTCTGCTCAAGAATCCCTGCACCTATTGTTGTTGTTGCACGAGGTCCAGAGGGAGAAGAAATGAATGCCAAAATGCCAAGAGAATTCAGTTTGTGAGCTCAAGGGGCCGGGGGCTGGAATGGATGCAGAAAGGAGTCTTGAAGGCTACCGATGCCGGCAGGATCACCGACGTCGGCAGTGGCAGAATGGGGGCAGAGACTAAAAATAGCCTCTGCCCATTCTTGCATGCCGCCAGGTGAGGGATTGTGGGAAGAACGGTCATGAGGATGCTTAAATGGGCGCGGGAGGAAGATAATGAGAAGATTTGGCATAATAAAGGCTAGGAGGGAGGGGGAGGGATCCAAGGGAGGATCCAAGGTGGCAAGGGTGAGGTGGAAAGGGGGCCACTTAATTGAAATATTTAAGTTATTTTAATCAAATGAGTGGAGGGGACTAAGGCCAAGGGTTAGGATATGGGTTTGAGGTGGACAAGGGGAGAGAACCAAGGTGCAGACACATTTGTGGTATCTACACTACTCTCAAGTATTTTATGTGGTCCTCCCTATTCTTGGAGAAGATAGTTAAGTTATCCATGTATAATATTATGCATCTACCAATGATGTCTTTGAATATAATATCCATGGACCTCTAGAAGGTGGCAACCAAATTTATTAAGATGAATGAAATCCTTTTATATGTAAACTTACCACACTTAGTTTTAAACATTATCTATACCATATCCTTATGGTTGACCATTACCTAATTATAGCCTAAATATTAGTCTAGAAATGATATAATTTAATATCCATTCACTATCTACAAGACTTCATCTAGTGAAGGTAATGGGTAGTTATATTTTTTACAAGCTTTGTTTAGATTTATAAAATCCATGTAGAGTCTAATTTACCCACTCTTATTTCAAATTGGCACCAAGTTATCCACCTAGGTAGAGTGTATAACAAGGTAGATGACCTTTGCATAAAGTATCTTTTATACTTCATTGAAAATGAATGGTTCTAATAATGGATTGACAATCATTTACTTTTGGTGGAATTATTTTAAACCATGTTTCAGTGGAATGATATGATTAAGGCTGGAGGTGTTAAATATATTAAAGTATTCATAGATCCATGTAATGGTGTCATCAAAGTCCTTTAGATTTTGTACTATCTTTTGCTTTTGAATCTGGATAGAAGTTGTGCTTAAAGCACAAGCTTTGATTTTCTTGCATTGCCCAAGTTATAATGCCAATGGGGAATCCCTTTGGTGGGATATTTTTTTCCTTTTCACTTTAATAGTCCATGTTGAATGTCCTCTCCAATGAAACCGTACCTTTTTTTATTTTATTATTCCTTGATTTGATGACCCTTTATTTATCTAATTCAAACTCATCCCTATCATCCTCATTGATGATCTAGAAATTGAATAAATCAGTGTTGGTGATGAATTTTAAGATATGTTAGTCATCATTAAAGAATTTAAATTTTATGATGTTTTTTGAAAAATAAGGATTATATACTAACTATATAGATAATATCCTAAATATGGAATTAATAATGGGTTTCAATGTACTTGTATCCATTACCAATGCATCTATTATATAATTATTTATTTATGAAAATATTTGGATGTTGAACAAATTGAATTATTAAACCAAGTTCCACACTCTATTACAATACCTATAAATATTATTTTCATTATAATCATAGTGTTTATTAACTTTTTTGATCACAAGTTTTGAATATCCAATTACTTTCAAGTTCTTGGACATTTTTCCTTAGGTCAAATTGGAGACCATGCACTAATGCATCATAATCAACCACAATATTAGGGAAGGAAAACTATAGTCAAAAGGATACCAAATATTACCATATTATTGGGTTGATAATCTCAATTCTAGCACCACACCTACTCTTTGATTTGGAATAATCAAACTTTAGGGTCAATAAATGATCTTGAGTTTTGTGTAGTGGATTTTTCAAGGTGGGTGTTATTAATATGTTTACTTCTTTGTTATCCTTCATATCTTATAAGGTTGATAAAACTTCATATCTATATAATAATTACCTTATATTATGATCCTCATTAGTCAACATTTTCAAATAAATATTCATAATGGTAGCAAGGGTATTGTCTAATATTTTATGTTACTTGCCACATAGATGGCCTTGTTTAACCATTATGTGTGTTGGGGAAGGATTATATAATTAAAATAAAATTAGTACATAAGGGATATCCTCCTCTTCCATATTTTACAACTCTTGAAATTAATTTTATTATTTTACACTCAACATGTTTATGGAGAATCTATAGTAATCATGTGCCTCTTTCTCAAGTGCATAGACTCCTAGCTCAGATTCATCATATAGGATCTCATTGGTTTTATTGTATTATATAATCATTTGAGCCATCTTTGGATCCATTTATATCCTAATTTATTAGGCATGTCTCACCATGTAATCCACATATTATAAAAATTAGTATACATATACCCATTGAGTTTCATGAACTAATCTTGGTTGAGAATCATCCCATATGCCTCAGGTATATCCATAACTTTGATGTCAATGATTTACATCACTCTAGGATTGTATGACAACTAAATGTGAATGTGATTCAAATCACTAAATTTAAATTATATTTTTTCTAGTGGAACAAATTTTTATTAGATTTGGTGCGTTCCATTCCCAAATATTGTAAAATGGCATAAGGCATCACATTCCCTAAAGCAACTAAAACCACTAAAAAATTGTGTATGTTTTTTTTCCAAAAAACATATTGTTAGAAAAAAGGAGGAGTTTGCATCTTTTCCTTATAGATAGTAACATGAGAATAAATAGTTTTACTAGCCTTGCTCTTCCTAAGGAGAACAATTATTTCATTAATAAATCATTATGGTTATAAACCTAAAACAACTCAAACATTGTTAAGTTGGCCTTAGTTTTCTTGAGGTCTTCTATGATTTTATCCTTATTTATTTTGTTCTAGTGGTTTATTAGGTTGGGGAGGTGAAAAAAAATTCATAGGTTGGTATGAATTAATAGGTCCTTTTGGAGGAACAAGATTATTACTAGAATTTTCATCAAGAAGAACCCAAATGTTATTAGGGGGAGTATATATATTAAAGGGGTTCAATAACTTACTTCTTAATTGATAGTTTTTACTACTTTGTAACTATTTAAAATCATGGACCTCATCTAGGTTGTCTCCAAGTTCATTATCACTTTCAAATGTAAATTCATAGGTCTCTAAGACCATGGTGGTGCTCAAGCTATCTTCACTTGCACTTAGTTTGGCATTGTTTAATATAAGCATTATTTCATAGTTATCCATGTCCTTTTACAATATGTTTGAGTCCAATGCAAATAAAGCATAGTCTATTTCAACATGGTATGTTGTATTATATAGTATAAAACAAGTGAGTAAGGATAGGTATGCCATCTTTATTAAATTAGAGGTAATATTATTGTGTTGATTGGTGTTGTCAATTTGACTAGGCACATTTCTATTACTACGTCTAGAGTTTCACTACCTAGTAGTCCTCTAAAAATTTTAATTTATGTGTTGAGGTGGGTTATTCATCACTTGGTTAGTGTTTTGAAGCACTTTTATATTCAATTGGACTATATCATTAGTCAAGATTCAGACCATTTACTATAAATTATCTACATTATGTTTCATAGAGAGACTTTTGTTAATTTATATTTGAGGTGGTGGGCTATCCATTAGTGTAGTAACATTTAAAAATGTAAGGATAATAGGATCCACCATGTTATGGGTATTACTAGTAGGTGTCTGATTATTCAAGAATGAAGGTATAACCTATTGGTTGTTAATATGGGTAGTATAATCACTTAAACCAATATAGGTAGCCACGTATTATAGGTAAATAGAATGGCTTATTAGCTTATGGGTTACATCAATACATGATTTGAGGGAGTATAGGCTTGGTTTCTAGGAATAAGGTATAAGGGAATTATGTTCTATACTATATTTTGACTTGAATATAACTTTCAAGATTGGATTCATCAAGGGAGTGTTATACATAAAGGCCTAGGTGACCATATGAATTTGGTTATATGCACTAGGTTATCCTAATGAGGTCAAGGGACCAACACCATATCCTTAGGGTACCATATAATCTTCAATATTAAATACCTAATTATATGCCAAATATAAATATGTAAGATTTGTTTGGGTCCTCTAATGAAACATGGAAGTCATGGGGTCTATTGACTTAAAGTATGCTTGTATGGTGGCTAGCTTGGTTAGTGTGTAGGGGTACTTCAATATTTTGTAAAACTTGTGAAACCTAGCATTGAAGACACTCAAGGGCTCATTTGGATATCTATGGGAAATTATAAACTAGTTATAAGGTATAGAAACATCCATTGATATCCTAAAATGGTTAATGAGTGCAATCTCATGGTCAGATCAAGAGGTGATGGATCCATTTAGGATATCTAGGTACCAACGATATGTTGACTCATCTAAATTTTAAGGGAATATATTGAAAGTAACATATCCATGTTAGAATTAAGTTATGATCAAGGAATACTTGAAGGTGTTTATGTGTTCCTATTTTGGTTTTTCCCACTATGAACATATCTTGGGCAAAACTTCTTAGGATTTTTTTGCAGGTCATGGGCAAATCCTGAAATGTTCACAAGATAACTACCTCTTACTAACCAAGAATGGTTAGCTATTATTGGGCTATGAGGAAGATAGAAATGGGTAATGAAAGGAAGTAAATTAGTGGGGGAGATATTAGTTGAGAAAGTTTGTTTGGGATTAAAATTCCCCTTATCAGTTCTAGTTCTCCTATTCCCTAAGAGTTACAAAAGCTCAAAGTCACCCTCAATTGAATTCAACCTTGTGACAAATCTTCTACTTTCCAATTTTAGAAACACAAAATATTCATTGTATAAGAAAAACATGTAATATATTAGATATAATCAGTCATAAGTATCAAATACTACATTATCATGCCCTCCTTCTCAGACCAATCTATGGGTGTTACATTTAGTACAACCACACCAACTCTAGTAGAAAAAAGGAAGATGAAAAGGATCAAATGTTTAGGATTCCCCCTTCCCTTAATCCTAACATGAAAGGAATTAGGTTATGGAAAAAACTTCCCTAAGGTCTTTGTCTATGATTTCATGGTGTAATAGATACCTTAGTTAACTAATGTTAGTTGTTCCTTACATGGGGCCTATTTGGATTACTTTTATAAGACTTATGCAATAAAATTTTGTCCATATTATGTATGGAAGAACTAACTTGTTCAAATTTAATAATTAATTCATTATTGGATGGCTCTTATCTCTAGTCTACTAATTCTAATAATGTATAAAAGAAGACACGTGAAAATATGAACACATAATCTAGATAAAGCTTGAACAACTAACTACAATTAAAACTAATTTAAATATAAATGACACAAAAATAAAAAAGAAAAAAGAGAGAAAGAGCAGGGATAAATCAAAGATGAAATCACTTTCTAAAGAGGTAGTTCTTATTGTAATAAATAGAAAATATCTTGAGAAACCCATATTTTTTAAGCCAATATAGCACAATTAGAAGGTAGAGATGGTGTAGGAATATAAGGACCAAGTAGCTATGTATAATATGGAAGCAAGGTCACCATAGATAGACATATATAATGTATATGATTCACAAATATTTCTTATAAAATATACTTTATGGAAAACAAATATAAGTTTCATCAATTTTTAGATGAGTTATAGATAAGGTCTACATATAACCTTAATTCATGTTATAAATAAAAATAAAATAAAAAATAAAAAATTTACAATAAAATTAAAAGTCCCAAGTCATATACTATTTCTATAATTCTAAATGGACTACCCCTCACTTCAATGGACAATTTATCTAATATAGGTGACTTATCCACAACATCATAAAAGCTAACCACCTCACTAGTGGTTGAAAATATTTTATGAGATGTGTCCATCCCTACTAAAATTTGAATTGGACCACACACAATCCTTATTAACTTAGGATCAAGGCCATGGTAACTGATATTATCATTGAATTTTAGGTGGTTAGAATCATTTAAGGTCCCCTCAAGCCATCTGATTGGCCATATTCCACTTTAAAATGACCTTGTCTAATTAATATGACCCTTGTTTATTTTATTTAGCAATCCCCATGCACACTAAATATTCTAGTTAATGTCATTATTTGACCTACCTAGTAACCTATGTCATATGGTACCTTTATTCACTAGAAGCCAAGATAATCCATGATTGTATAGATTTGACTATACTTGTATTCTAATTTTTGGGTAGTGATAATTTAGATATGTAAAATAGGTGATAAACGTATCAAATTTATTCTCAGATCATTTTTGTGGAGGCCCATGTATTTTTTTGGGAAGGTCATTCCATACATCCATTCCCAATTATTCATAAAAATCCATCATGTTGATAATATACAGGGACCTTGCTACATGTCAAATTCTCACTAATTCAATGCATGATAAGGGCCCTACTTATCTTGAATTTTATTTTGAAATGATGCTACATGATATTGATAAGTGGAAATATCACACTCACTCAAAGCTCTATAGGTCCTTGGTCATTTTTCCATGTTCTAATTATCTTGGAGCCAAGAGATCATGCCTTGTTGCATCATCTTAAGTATTCACTTATTCACCTAATCTATGATTTTTCATACTAATCTTATTTGATCCTGAGGTGTAAATAATTAGGTTGATGTCATGCAACATAATCATTTTCACTTGAAATGTCCCCTACTTTCTTTTTATGTTAGAATCATCCCTAGGTCCTGGAGAATCAAGATCATGCTACGTGGTATGATCCTAGGCACCAAAAGAGTTTAAGGCTCCTCTTATTTTTTCAATGCCTTCTGAAAGAGCAAAGGTATAAGATGTTGAAAAGTGGTGGTTCCCAATTGAATCTATACCTTCAAATAAAAATCTATCCATTTATCTTTACATAAAGTGACTTAGTCATTAGAATTTGAATTTCATAAAAATTGACTAAGGAAAAAAGATTAGAACCAAAGGGAGAAAAGTATGAAAATATGAATGGATAAAAAATCCCTCACAAACCAACACAATAAAATCAATCCATTTAAAATGAATTAATAAACTAGGATAAAAACACATAAATATAATTAATTTAGTTAATTTCACATAAAATCAACCATGACTAAAGATAAAATAGAACATGAAATTAACCACTTACAGTTAGAATAGGAAAAGATAAGCCAAAACCAAAAAGTAGACAAACCCCTTTAAAATCAAATCCATCAATTGATAAAAGCTCAGTGACTAGTTTTAATAAGGAAAACTAAAAAATTGACTAGTTCATGAATTTGATAATGATCAAAAAATAGTCTAGACCTATGAATTCAAAATTACATAAAAGAAGGATCAAAATGAAACCCTAAGATAATTCAATAATTTATTAAGTCTTAAGTATAATCTCAATTCTGATAGTCTTGATGGGCCAAATGACCATAAAATTTATAATCATGTAGTGTTTACATGTATTTTGGTAGTCATCCATTTGTAAATCTATGCCATGTGAAAACCATTCATTCATTTTAGGTCTAACTTGGTATCTACTTCATTGATGGCCTGTACACTCTTGGTGAAATGAGACATTGACACATGTCCATATATCATTCACCTAATAGATTTGTAAACATATTAACCACCTTAGGGTGCATGGATAAATAATATTATGCTATGTGGCATGATCACATTCATCTAGTGGGTTGACCATCAACAAGAGGTATACATACTACATTTGGGGTTATTGGGAGAAAAAATAATAATAAGTTACATAGGATATTCTTGAAATATTCATGTGTTATATATGAAGTTATCAACTATATGTATTTTTTCTTATCCTCTTCACCTTGTGAAAGGATAGAAGATGAACACTATCATATTTTTGGTGTCAATGTATGAGAATAATATGAATAGTCAATAACTATAGTGACTATAAATATGTATGATTATATGAAGAAATTGATGAACATTTATTGATATCAATATAGACTTATGGTTAAGGTTAACTTTCATATTTCTTATGTTATTTATTATCTGTGTTATCATGTTTAAATGTTTGGTTCAATCTTATCCAAAGTTAGTTGATTACTCTGCAACCCTTAAAAAAGCTCTAGATTAATCTAGTTACTATCTATTATATGATAACTCACTTTCATCATGCATCTATTAGAATATGAATTCTCTATACTATCCTATGTAGAATAATAAAACTTAACTATCCTCATCCTTAGCATGATTCATTAAATTAGGAACCTCTAATAATAGGGGCCTAGAGAAATAGGATCATGAGATGTGTTGACCAAATTTTGATCCTACAAGTCAAAATTGGGCACCCCTATATAAAAATTTTATCTTTAGATCCTTTAGGGGTGAATATCATGTCATAGTGTGAGATCATATCTCTTCAATGTAATATGAATGCTATTAGATTTGATTATTTTTTTGTCTAGGTCATGTTAACTTCTTTGAGTCATGCTAATAGGTCTAAATATATTTTAAAGAACAATTTCAAAGTGTTATATCTTGCACACACAATAGTTGTAAATGAAGTTGATCAATTGGATTTGTTCATCTTGGTTTAGGGTTCCTATATACTAATTCGGAGGTCCTTTTCTAAAGTAAAATCAAAATTATTCATGTTTAAAGAATTGCTTAGAAGCATTTTTGGGCTTAGTCATTCGAGCTCAGTCATTTAACTTTGGGTTTTCTTATTATTTACAAATTCTTTTAGAGGTGTTCCATAAAACCCATGGAAAATGTACATTCAAAAGTCTGAAAGAATACTTCTCAAGCTAAAGGGATATTTTTCAAATTTTCAAAGGGTCATTTTCAAGATGTTGAATGGGCCATTTTATAAAAGTTGATGATACTTTTTTATTTCCCCGAAGGGTATGTTTCCTTTTAGAAAAGGTATTTTTCAAATTGCCAAAGGGTCATTCTAGAGTTTTAAATGTCCAGTTCAAAAAACCCAAAGGAACATTTTAGAGAGCCAAATGGTCCATTTTCAAAAGCCAAAAGGTCATTCAATAGCCTAAATAAATTAATGTAGAGAAAGGAGTTGAAGGATTTTTTTCAGGAAAAATCCTTAAGGAAACAACTCAATGAAAAAAGCCAAATGAATTCTCTCAGGAGAAAATGTTGAATAAAAAGTCCAAAGTAATTTGTTCAAGAAAATTGTCTATAGAAATGGTTAAAATAAAAAGTTTAAAAGAAGCTTAAGTCTAAGCAAAGTGTTTTGAATGAATAAGGAAGGTGAAGGCCCCATAAATATCAATTTCAAACTACAAAAAATAGCCATAGATGTCAAAAGACTTGGCAAGAACATGAGAAAGAATGTGGAGGTAAAAAATGGTTGAATCTCAAGCATTTGGTGCAAATAAAGAAAAAAAAATGGATAGGTTGACAATTTGAGTCATTGTTAGCAGCTAACCAAATCAAAGAGCTTCCATGAAATCAACAAACACAGGTGTCCAAAGGTTGGCTAGTAGTTAGGAAAAGCATTTTCTAACTATCACCATAAGTCCCATTTCCCTCAGTAATGCTATGTGTTAGCTCCTCTATTTTTATTTTTGAACACTCATAGATGATTTTTGATATAAACTACTTCTTGTGTCAATTCTAAAGATCTTATGCCAATTTTCACCATTCTTATGAACGGTTTTGAATAAGTAGACCTCTTGACATGGTGTATCTCACCCTGCCTCTCTTACACATGAAATTTTAACTAATTTACACATATAAACACGTCAAAGTGAGTCTTTAACTTCCTTTTCTTGACCTCTCTCTCAAAATCTATATATATGCATTCTTTTGCCTTGTTTTAGTAGCCTCCACCAGTTATTGGGAAAACTCTAGCCAAATTTGTACTTGAAGAATTCTTAAAGAAATATAAAATATTTTTTCCACTTATATGCTGAAATATTTAGTAATGAATTGAATCTTTTTGGTTTAGTCTAGTGAAAGATTGCCTTTTGTAGCTTATACTCTTGATGGTCTACCATTTACAGAAAGGAGAATGTTTCAAGTCTTTGCTAGTATTATTTTCTAAGTGTAGAGATATCCTAGAAGTGTTCCATGATTTTATCCCTCTTTGTAATCATTAATTGCCTTCCAAAGAATCATATACCTTCTCAAATCTATCATATGAAACATTGATGTAACAATGAATCCTGAGTTGTGAGTTTTGTGTGAGAAACACTTTGTTTTTCTTTAAGTAGTAGTTTCAGTCAATTGGGAGGACATTATACATTAGTGCATCAACATTTGGTTTCTCAATCATTTTTATTAATCCATTTTCATATCCAAATTTCTAATCTAGATAGAGAGCTTTAAAGGTGCTTCAAGGGGAGCTAGCCCCTTATTTAGAGATTCATTTCTCAATATTGTCACCCACAGCAAGAGAAATGTCTCTATGGTTCCATTTGGATAAGGATATTTAGGCATCTCCTCAAGGGTGAAAATCCAATTATCAATACTTTTTAGTATGACCGATGAGACTTCCAAGTCTTAAAATATTGTTGAAGGTTGGTACTGGTCTTAACATAGTTGAACAGGAAAGAAGCATTTACATTTAGTACCTAGTAACTCCATTGAAGAATTCAAGTCTTTGGTTGATGATCAGTACCTTTTTCCATGCTAAAGGTGATAAATAGATTTGTTTCTAAAGAGACACCTTTTGAATTTGTCCAACTACCTCCATATTCCACCAAAAGGTTCAGGTTTCTCAACACTCATCCTTACAAAAGATATTTTGTGTTTAAAGCTTCTAAGTTTGTGTTACATTCCATTCCTAATATCCATAGTGATTATTCTAAGATGATTATAATACAACCTTTTTTTCCTTTCACTAGGGCATCTCCCTTGCATCTTGCCCAATATGACCAAATTCCAAGAGCAGCCCTCAAAAGTGTCCCATCTTTTAGTGGGGATGGTCCTATTATTACCATTAAGCACATTAGGAATATATAAAAACTTTGTAATATCCACAACATCACCCAATAAAATGTATCTATTAGGATTTTTTCCTTATATTTTAAAGGAAAATTTTTGGATTGGTATGGGACCCTACCTATAAATTCTATTACCTCATGGGATGAGTTGGGGGATTTATTAAGTAATAGGTTTGGAGAAAAGAGTGATCACATATCTCTAGCTGATAAATTAACCAAAATAAAGAGGTAACCTTCTAAATCCATGAAATATTTTAATACTAGGTTCCAAAAAATATGGGATATGATCCCATCCCTTATGAGACTTACCCCAAACTATGCATTTTTGTGTTACCTAAAGGTATTAAATAGTGACATTGCCATGATGATTCAATCTATGGGTGGAAACACATTATCTAATGTATATTACATAGCCATAAATTCTAATAATTTCCTTTTACAAGAAATAAAAATAGCCACTATACCCCTAATGCCTCTATTTCCTACATTACATTCTCCTAGTCAAGGTGCATTGCCCACTTTATCTCCTTTGCCTGATCAAAGAAAATCTATCATTACCCATACCAATGATATGCATGAAGTCAAAAAATTTCTCTAAAGTCTTACTAATTAATTTTTTTCTTTGAAGAGGCAATAAGCTCAATGTTATAGACCATATTAGCCTTATAACTAGTTTGGACAAACCAATAGACCTCCCTTTCAAAATAATGTGCATGGACAAGGTCAAATCATCCAAACTAGGCCTTATCAAAGCTATAATACAAATTCTCCCTCATCCTCCAAGGAAAATATTCTTACTAAAAATAATCTAGTTAAAAAAAAACCATACTATCCATCTTTTGAACAAGGCTAAGAGCATGTTACTTATGCAAATGAGATACATAGTCAAGGCACAGTAATGAAAGATAGTTAATATTTCCAAGTTTCAAATTTTGAAGGATATATGTAAGGAGGGGTGGAGAATGGACAAAATCAGACTGATGATACCCTCATAAATCATTTATAATTAGAGTTTTGTTCCCTTAATTACTTGGGAAATATAAGCAATCAGAATACTAGTGTTGCCTCTAATACTAGGTCTAAAAAGAGAGCTATTGACGAAGATCAAGGAACCAACCAAGGACCTATTTTGACCCATAAACAATATCATATGGTGATTTGGTTTAATCCATATCTTAAAGTGCAATAAAATTAGAGAATTCCAAACTTTAGGCCAATTACTATAACTCTAACTCCACAAGCTACATCACAAGGTGCCAATGTTCATAAAGAGAACCCCAAAGTGAGTAATCCTTCCATCAATGTGGTGGACTAAATTAAGAAGCTTCATATGAACATATCATTATGTGATTATCTAAAATTACCATGGTATAAATATATACTCAATAATTAATTTCATGGATTGGGTAAACAAGTTGACCCATCTATAAATGACAATGTGGTTTTGGTCAAAAGAACTCAATCTATATATGGTCAAATTAATAAAGACAAGAATACTCCTCTTTTTTACCTATCTATAATTGTTTTTGATTTATTGGTTCATAATTTTATTATATATATTTAATTTATCACGTCATTTATTCCCAAATGTATAGAAGATAAGCTAGGTCTCGAGTATAAACCAATGACTAAAAGAGTTTTACAATTAGATGGATCACCAGCCAAGACATTGGGGATAGTGAAAGGTTTTAATTTGATACTTCATGCTTGTCCTACTTTTCCTATTCCTCATGATGTTTTGGTGGTATATTTACCCCCATACTTTTCCATTTTCTTATCAAGAGATTTTATACCTAAAATAGGTGGGTACTTGGCAGCTAACTGGTCCTACATGGTGTTTAGAATAAAGTATGGCACTAAAGTGAATAATGAATCTTAAAATATTCACAAATATCACTTAGAACCATACTAACGTAAGGTATAAAATGTTAACTATGCCATAATTTATGAAGAGGAGCTTCACATTGACCAATCTCTATCATTTTCCCTTGAGGGAGTTTCTGATTTACTCCTAGATGAGTGGGGAAATGAACACTATGAACATGATCCTTTCAAGTTTATTTAAGAATATAGTATTGGTGTCTATTATATGCATGATAATGACTCTTTTATTCCCAATTTTATTAATTCAAATGAATATGTGAATGGCTTGTCAAAGCTCTTCTTTGATGGGTCTAGAAGCAAGATTGGGATGGGTGGTGGAGTAATGTTGGTTTCACCTTCCAAGGAGATGTGATATTCAGCCTTTAGATTTCAATTATCATGCACTTGTAATGTGTAAAAGTATGAGGCCCTTATCTATGGCCTTTAATGTTCTATAAAAAGAAGAGTTAAGGAATTACAAGTATATGGAGATAGTGAGATTGTTGTGAATCAAGTTAGAGGTAGAATTTGATAAACAAAAACTCTCTACTTAAGTCCTATAAGCAAAAAGTGTGGGATCTTGTGGATGATTTTAAAGCCTTAAACATCACTTCTATTTGAAGATAAGATAATAATCATGCTAATAGTTTGACAATAATTGGAGCTTAGTTTGATGTTCCAAAAGGGATAAAAGAAGATGAGAACCAACCTCGTCTAAAAGTGATTGTAAGGCCCTCCATACTAGATAATGTCACTAATTGGTAGGTGTTTGATAGTGATCAACAAAAATAACTTTTTATACAAGAAGAAGCTGAGTTTTATTCCAAGAATCATTCTAAACTAAAACAACCATATGGAGGGTATATTGTGTAAATGAAGTCTAACAAACTCCTTAAAGTCCTAGTCACTCTTAAGAGCATATTCAATGATGATGACCAACTATAGAAAGAGAATATAAGCATATATACCAAGAAATAAAAGTATGAGAAGGTGTATATATTCAAAGATAAATCGCTTGCACTTGGAAAGGTATGTACTAGTGAAGAGAAGCATGTTTTTATTGAGTTATTTAAAGAATTCTTTGATGTCTTTGTATGGGTGTATAGTGAATTAAAAGGTTTTGATTTGAATCTATCTCGACATACTATAGAGCTAGATGAGAATGATAAGCGTATTAGGTAAATGAAAAGGCTAATCAATCCGAAGATTGATCCTCTCATGAGGAAAGAACTCACTAAATTGATTAAGTCTAAAATCATCTTTCCCATTAAGCAATCATCTTGGTTGGCAAACCTAGTTCCTATTAGGAAAAAGAATGGAGAGATAAGGTTGTGTGTTGATTTTAGGGGCTTGAATAGAGTGTATTTGAATGATAATTACACACTCTCTTCCATGGAACAACTCTTACAAGTTATTGCTAGTAGTTAAAGGTTTTTCTCCTTGATGGGTATTCTAGGTATAATCAGATTATAGTGAAGGAAAGTGACCAATATAAGACAAACTTTACTACTAAATGGGGTAAATATTATTATAGGAAAATAACTTTTGGGTTGTTTAATTTTAGAGCTACTTTTCAATGTGAAATAGATATGACTTTTCAAGGATTAATCAATGACATTGTATTGGTATATCTTGATGATGTGATAGTTTTATCCAAGAAAGTAAAAGATCATTTGAATCACCTAAGGAATATTTTTGAGAGGTGTAGAGATTTTGGGATATCTCTAAACCTAAATAAATGTGTGTTTTTTTTCCATGAAGGCAAACTATTAGGACACATTATTTCCAAAAAAGGTCTGTTTATTGATTTTGAAAGGGTAAGTGCCATCTTGGCGTTATCTTTACCTAAACATAAAAAAATATTGTAGAGTTTCTTTGAAAAGATAAATTTCATAAGGATATTCATTATTGATTTTAATAACTTTGTCAAGTGCTTAACCTAAATGCTAAGAAAAGATGAAGTGTTCACTTGGATGAGAAGGAGGAAGGAAAGTTTTGAGGAGGTCAAGCAAGCCATTTCCCATGTCCCTACCCTTGAAAGTCCTAACTCCTCCAAAGAATTCAATTTTTACACCTTTGGGAATGATGAGGAAATATCTACCATGCTTACTCAAGCTAATGATGATAATTTTAGATAGCCTATTGCCTTCTTCAGTCAAGGTTTAGAAAGATATGAAACAAGATATACATATGTTAAGAAAGAAGTGATTTCAGTTATAAGGAGCTTAAATGAATTAAAGAAAATGTTGTCTAATAAAAATATTCACATTTCTCATCCTAGTGTGAAATACTTTCTATTGAACAAAGATTTTAATGAAAATAGGGTAGGGTGGATCACAAGGATGATGGAATATGTTGTGGAGATCAAAACTACCATGTTAGTGAAAGGAAAAGGGTTATGTGAGAATCTTGTTGTAGAATTGAAGGAGAAAAAAGAAGTTGTTTTGGTACTCCATGATGATTCTATGATAACTACACCTTCATCTATGAAAATTTAGACATAGGACATGATCCATTTCCTTCAAACTAGTGAGTGTCCACAAGGTGTTTATACGGCCAAGAGAAGGTACTTTAGGCTGAAATCCATTCCTTATGTACTTGTTGATGGAGTTATTTTTAGAAATGACTTTTTGGGTGTGCTTTTGAGGTGTCTTGATTTGGATCAGATTGATAAATTACTATTTGGTTTCCATGATGGACTAGCTAGTGGTCACTTTGCTCCAAGAACCATAGCTCCTAAGATTATAAGGGCTAGCTACTTTTGGTATAGATTATCTAAAGACACTCATGCTTGGGTAATAAAATGTCAAAAGTGTGCTCTTTTTGATGGAAAACAAAATCTAGTTTCCTTGCCTCTTCATCCAATCTAAGTGGAGCAACCCTTCATGCAATAGGGTTTGGATTTCATAATCCTAATTAATCCACATTCTAGTGATGGTCATAAGTGGGTATTGATAACCACTGACTATTTTAAAAGGTGGGTGAAGGCTATATATTTTAAGGATGAAAATTAATATTCAATATTGGACTTATATGAAGGTATAGTAACAAGATTCAAAGCTCCTTCAAATATAATCTCAGATAATACCTTAGCTTTCCTAGGAATAAGAATAAGTGAATGGGCTTTAAAGCATGGTGTCTATCTTAGTACCTCCTCTAACTACTACCCCCAAGGGAATGAAATAGCTGAGTCCACAAAAAATAATCTAATAAATATTATAAAGATAATGATGTCAGAGAATCAAAGGACTTGGCATACCAAGTTGAAGACAACCCTTTGGGCTAACAGGATCACCCAAAAGAGAGCAATTGGAAAATCACCATATACAATTATCTATGGAAGGGAAGATAGAATTATTATTTCACTTGAGTTACTACCTTTAGATCTTACCTATCAACTGTAATTGATGGAAAATGATAGTATGGAAGTCAGCTTATGTGAGTTGATGGAGCTTGAGGAGACAAGAAATCAAGCTATGCACACCATGACAACTCACCAAGAGTAAATAAAGAATTATATTGACAATAAATCCATGCCAAGGATATTCAAAGGAGACATTTTCCTAAAATAGGATGAAGATAGGCCAAACTTAGAAAACACACAAATTTTGATGCTCTATGGAGTGGTCCATATATGATCACACAATGTAAACAACACAATGGTTTCCAACTCTCAAATTTAGATGGAGAGGATATGCATATCATAGTTAATGGGATACATAAAAATCATTGTTACTAGGGTTATCCTTTTACTTTGTACATAGTTTATTTTTTTTCATGTGTTTCGTAAGTGCTTATGCACAAGTGTGAGTTTCTCTATCTTTTTTATGTTATTTTATGTGGTATTATTGTTATTGGCAGGTGTGTTTGCTTTATATTTTATTGTGTCATGACCTTGTTAGTCATCTTCAATTATATATTGACTCCATGCCTAATAGACTATTTAGGCTACCAATTTGGTTAGTATAGTAGGAATACTACCCCTGTGAGTCACTAATTTATTAACCAAATTTTGATCCTGTAGGTCAAAATTGGGTACCCTTATATAAAATTATGATCTTTAAATATGTTAGGGGTGAATATAATTTCATAGTGTGAGCTCAGATCTCTTTAATGTAATATGAATTCTATTATCTTTTATCAATTTATTGTCTAGGTCCTTTTACCTTCTTTGAGTAATGTTAATAGGTCTAAATGTAGTTTAAAGAATAGTTTCAAAGTGGTATATCTTACATACATAATAATTGTAGAGGAAGTTTATCATGTGGATTTATTCATCTTGGTTCAAGGTTCTTGTGTACTAAGTGTAAGGTCCTTTGTTAAAGCAAAAGCAAAATTGTTCATGTTCAAGGACTTACTTCAAAGAATTTTTGGACTTAGTCATTTGAGCTCAGTCATTCAACTTTGAGTTTTCATATTATGTATAAAGTCCTTTGGAGGAGGTGTTCCAAAAAACCCATGGAAAATGTACATTCAAAATTTTAAAAGAGTAATTCTTAGGCCAAAGGGGTTTATTTTCAAATTATCAAAGGTTCATTTATAAGACGTCGAATGAGTCATTTTATAAAATTTGATGCTACTTTTTGATTTCCTTAAAGGGTTTGTTTCCTTTTAGGAAAGATAGTTTTAAAAAGTACCAAAGGGTCATTCCAGAGTTCTAAAGGTCCACCTCAAAACACTTGAAGGAAACATTCAATTAACCAAATGGTCCATTTTCAAAATTTGAAAGGTCATTCGATAGCCCAAAGAAATTAATACAAAAAAGGAGCCAAAGGATTTGTTTCAAGAAAAATCCCAAAGGAAAAGACCTGATGCAAAGAGCTGAATGAATTCTCTCAGGATAAGATACTAAATAAAAAGTATAAAGGAATTTGTTTAGGAAAATTATCTGTAGAAATGGTCAAAAGTAAAAATTTGAAATAATCATAAGTCTGAGGAAAGTGTTTCTAATGAATAGGGAAGGTGAAGGCCCCACAAACATCAATTTCAAACTATGAAAAATAGCCATTGATGTCAAAGGACTTGACAAGAACATGAGATTGAATGTGTAGGTAACAAATGGTTAAATTCTAAGCATTTGGTGTAGACAAAGTAAATAAAATGGATAGGTTGATGGTTCGAGTCATTACTGGTAGTTGACCAAATCAAAGAGCTTACAAAAAATCAACAAACATAGGTGTCCAAAGGATGGCTAGTAGTTAGGAAAAGCATTTTCTAATTATCCCCATAATTCCCATTTCCCTCAATAGTGTTATGCATCATCTCCTCTATTTTTAGTTTCAAACACTGATATATTATTTTTGATAGAAACCATTTCTTGTGTTAATTTTGAAGATATTATGCCACTTTTCACCATTCTTACGATTGGTTTCAAATAAGTAGACCTCTTGACATGGTGTAGCTCACCCAACCTCTCTTCCACATGTAATCATAACTAATTTTCACATATGGACACATGTCCAAGTGACTCTTAAACTTCTTTTGCTTGACCTCTCTCTCAAAAGCTATATATATAAACTCTTTTGTCTTATTTTAGTATCCTTCACTAGTTATTAGGAAAACTCTAGCTATATTTGTATTCAAAGAACTCTTGAATAAATATAAAAGTGTTTTTACCACTTATATGTTGCAATATTGAGTAATGATTTGAATCTTGTTTGTCTAGTCTAGTGAAATATTTCCTTTTCTATCTTATACTTTTGATGGTCTACCATTTGTAGAAAGGAGAATGTTATAGGTCTTTACTAGTATTCTTTTCTAAGTGTAGAGATATCCTAGAATTGGTCCATGATTATATCCATATTTATAATCATTCATTCCCTTCCTAAGAATCATATACCTTCTCAATATAACATTAAAAACATTGATGTAACAACAAATCTTGAGTTGTGAGTTTTGTGTGAGAAACACTTTATTTGTATTTAATTAGTAGTTTCAGTCAATTGGGAGGATATTATACATTAGTGCATCATCATTTAGTTTCTTAGTCATTTTTATTAATCCCTTTCCATATCCAAATTGTTGAGTTAGATATATCTCTTTAAAGGTGCATCAAGGGGAGCTATCCCCTTATCTAGATATTCATTTCTCAATATTATCACCCATAGCAAGAGAAATGTCTCCATGGTGCAACTTGTATGAGGAGAAATAGGCATATCCTCAGGGTGTGAATCCAAGTGTCAACAACATGTGGTATAATCTTTTGTATCCAGGAGGTGCAAGGATTATTTATAAAATATAAGTGGGATTAAGGTCATGATGAAGTGGAATAATGACACATGGTGTGATCTTATTCATACAGAATGTTTAATAGACATGCTCAAATATTTAGGAGGCACAATGAAGTGAGTAATTGATATTTGACACCTATTAGCATTTTAATTTATTTAAAGGTCTAGGGTCATCAAAATAATCTTCAAAGGGGCCCAAAGAAGTGGATACATAGGATTTTTCCAAGCAACATGATCTGACTTACCTAGAAGATCAAAATGAAATGGCTAAGGCAAAAAGAGACCTAAAAAATCTTAGATGCATGTTGGATCACAAGAGAATAATATAACCTTTAGATTTTAAATTTAAATATTAACCAAAATTAAAATTAAATGAATGATAGGAGGAAATAAACCTATGCATACAATCGAATAGTATTTTTCTTTAACTGTGAACCAAAAATAGTCCTTAACTAGGAAAAAAAAGTCATAAAACATGAATTTATAAAGAATTCTAGCCATTTTTTTTGGATGAAGAGAAGATATAAACTAGATTTCACAAGAAAAGATAATGAAAACATTGAAAAAACACAATTATATTAACTCAAAATGGGTAGAGGAAACTTAAATAGAAATGGAAAATGTTAATGAAAAGGTCTCATTTGATCAGCACTTAGAGCCAATTCAATATGACAATTCACTAATAGACAAGGTTTTAAAAGTTAATAAAATTGAAATTCTTAATAAAATAAACCAAAGATAGATAATATCATGCCAAATTACCAAATAAAACACAAAAACCCACCAATGGTGAAGAAATTTGCATAAATTCAAGGTGAAATGGCCTAAAAATAAGAACCTATATGTTATTCAAAACATGATTCAAAACAAACCAATACTTAGTATATTTGTGTCAAATTCAAACAGTCACATCAAATAATCCCCAAACATAATTTCTTGTATCAATTTATTATGTTAGACTTTTTAAATTTAGACATATCCCAAAGAGTGAAATAAGTATAACATTAAGACTGTATCTCCTCAAGGACTTTCCTAATTAGATTAGTAGATAAAAAAGATTAAACCTGACTAAACCCAAAAAGACCAAACTCTAAATCAAAATAGGTTCCCAATTTTTTGGATAAAATAGGGTGTGTTGTGCCAACAATAATAAATCCACCCTTTTATCCGTCTCAGTGTCTTAGGGAAGACTCCTAAGGTATACAAATGTAACCAACATCTCTTGATTTTTTCCTAGGTAGATACATATCCAATTCATTTATTGTTAGTTCTACAACACATATCATTATAAATTTCCCTTGAGGCCTTAGTTGAGAAGCCACTTTAGGGTTACTTGGTGTTAAATTAGAAGCTTCAACATTTTGGCATCCAACCACTAGAGGCTAGTTGGCTTGGTTATCTTATGGTTGGTTTTGGATATTGTGATGTTGGTGGTTAGGAAATTGGTTTTGGTATATTCTCAATTTTTTATTTTTGGGTGACATTGGAATTTTTTTTATGAAGATTAGGTGTTCATTATCATTCCATATGAACATGTCCATAAATTTTCATTGCTTCTTTGGGTGTCTTTATATATGTGATCATACATTTATTTAAAATAGGTTCATTATCATTTGGAATAGAATCATCCATATGATCCACTATAAAATAAATTTTCTCTAACTTCAAGATCTTAACATGCACATATAAAATAATTTTCATGATGGATTGTGTAATAGGCATGGAAGATGTTCATTCAGTTATGTTTTGTATGTATAGCCATATAAATCTTATTATTCCTAATTCCCACATCACTTGACCTAGCATTACATCTTATACCAAACCCTAAGAGGAAATAAACACAACCACAAATATTACTCTTAGTATAAAGGATATAATATAAAATTAGGGTTTTAAGGACCCTATGAGAAAAGGAACATTTAAAACAGATAAATAAAAAATTAGGTCTAAAAATCAATCTTAAATACAAAAATATAAAAATTTTATGATAGTATTTTATCGTAATTTGAATTAATTTCAAAATTAATCCTAATTTTTCTAAAAATGATTAGAATATAACAAAATTATGAAAATATACTTTTAAAAACAAGAATCAAGGTAAATAACTAAAATAAAAAAGGTGTAAATGATTACAATCAATATAAAAATTAAATTGAAATAAAACTTATCCATTTTTGTATACAAGATTGAATGTGTTTTATGATAGAAGATTGAAACTAAAAAATAAGAATAGACTATGAAACAAACTAAAAATAGGAACAAAATAATAAATGAGGTCAAGATCATCCTACTGTTGTCAAGATTGACTACCTTTTTTGACTTAAAATTGATGATATTTACCCTTTATAGGAAATTATAAAATTAGTTGACAATCATGTGTGATAGTTTAATTAGGTATGTGCATATTTTACCTTCAAGAATGTAGTAGAGACCTAAAAATACCTTTTGAAAGGTTAAAAAACTTGTAGGGATTGTAATGATTGACAACCTAAAGAAAAAAAAGGTGAAGTGTAATTAGGTTGAGCTAACCCCAATCACCCCCATAATGACTGAACACTACCTATGTAACTAGTACTCCAATGAGATAATTCAAGCCCATGTAGTTATCCCACCTAGAGTGATTTGTACAATATTACTCCTTTGACTATATAAGTACATCTATATATGTCAACACTAATTTATTATGATTTGATTTAGGCTGAGTAAAACAAACTTTTGACTTGGATAAGGACTTATTTTAATTCTTAGAATAGAAACTAGGAATAATAGGGAAGTTTTTCTCAATGTACAATAATGTAAATGTGCCTTTGTATTGAAATTACCAAGTGGAAAAATTATTGATCTGAATGTTCTTTAATGAAAATAAAGAAGGGGAAATTACATGATTAGAAGCTTGAAAACTTATAAGATTAATTAAGAGAGTGTTAAATTTTAAAATATGACCATTATAAGATAAGATTCAAAAATTTCCCATAGGGGTTAGGACTATTTCCCACTCTTATCCCAAACTGGATGGTTTTGACCCTTAAGAAAACATGCAACATTTTGGGTATGGGTCCATTTGAATAGATGCTTAAGGATATTATCAGTTGATGGAACATTTTTAGGTGTTGGATGGAATATTATAAAATAAAATGTCTTCATATATGTTTAGGATAGATCAATATGTCAAAATAGATTCAAATAATATCCACAAGTTACTTAAATTAGAAAAAGGGACAAAACTAACATAATAAAGTATTCATGATCAAATTGAGTATTTTAAATTCCCCCCAAGTCTAAAAATTGAATTTTTAATTTAAATTAGAAATATACCTTTGTGTGTAAGACACACTTTGTATTTAATATATTACTCCAATCTTTCAAGCCACCGTAGTTCGACAAACCCTACAAAACACATTAAGTAGTTACTTTATTCTTTTGAAAACTGAAGTTTGAAAATTTTTGAATTTCAAATTTGAAAATCACTTGAACTCTGAATTTTAAACATTATTGGAACTTTGAATATTTTGAAAACCAATTGAATTTTTAAAATTTGAATTATTAATACACCCTTAACAAATAGTGTGTATAGGGATACATGTGGCCAACTTATGGCTTACAAACCTTTCATATTATATTATTTTATTTCTCTATGTTATTATTATGGTCATTATATGGAATAACCATGGATAATTAGAATACATAAAAGAGGTAATGGTTAGTATTTTATCATCATATTGTTAATTTTCTTCTTATTTCATTATTATGGAGGTTTCCCCATAAAAGTGGATCAATCATAATTATCAAGTATTTCAATATTTTATAAATTATTGATGTGTATCTAATTATACTTCTCTTAATTATGTGATATATTATTTCCTTACTACAAAACATCCAAGTAATTTCATTACATTTGGTATTAGAGCATTGCTTTGGGATCATTTCTATTGCATTATTTTTTGGATTTGGTGTTTTAGTAATTTGGAAGTGCTAAAGGATCATAAAAACATAATTTGTGATATAGAGAGAATTTATTTCTTATGCAATTTCATTATTTTTTAAAAGTCTCAACAAAAAATTTCACCCTTGCAAAAAATAGAAATCATTGAATTAGTTTTAATGAGATAATCATAATAGTATAATATATTGGCACACTTTTATGGCCCAAAACCCTCCATCCTAGGGTTTTAAAATGCTATTACTAATACTCATAGACATGGGAAAGATCAAGACACTCCAAAAAATCCTCATAATGATGACATGGATTTATAACTTCAGGTATAGCAATATATGAGGCACTTCAAAAAAATTATTCAAAGATACAAAGCATGCCAAGGAAGGATGTTATTGATGTATTAAAATGGGAAATGAATTATATGAGGTATTAATTATTAATTATGACTGATCAATTGAAATCTATTATGGCTCAACATACATAAAATAATCTTCTATCACTCCATTTGACTTCACCTAGTTAGAATAATCATAACTCCAATACTAGTTTGAAGCACATGTCAAAATTGTAATTGTGAAAGTTTAATGGTAAGGATCCACTCACTCACATCAATAAAATATAAAATTTATTTAATATAAATCATACCACATGTGCATAAAAGGTGATCATGACATCTATATATTTGGAACTTGAGTAATTCATTTTATATAGGTGATTGTGTGATCAAAATAAAAATAGTGGCACTCTTGTTACTTGTTTAGTGTTTACTGATGAACTACATATACACTATCATAACAACATCTCAAAAAATACTTTAGTTAATTACTAAAGTTATGACAAACATGTATTTTTAAGGATTGTATTCAATAATTCCATAATTTATCCTTATTGTGGATGACATCACTAAGAACAAATTGATTGACATGTTCTTGGGGGGCTCAAGGATAAAATCCAATTTGAAGTTTGTATATCTAATCCATCATATATTTATAAGTAGACACCATTCATGCATCAAGTAGAGGAAAATAGTTTGTTCAAAATAATGGCTTTCACTCATGGACATGAACACACTTTCAAAACATCATCATTTTTGTAACCTATAAGATTGAACCTTTATCAAACTTAAGAGATGTTTTCCAAAGGGTTATGTTTTGGATATGACAATAAGTTTATCAAAGGACATAAACGTGTTGAAAATATTTTTTTCTACATTGAAGGTGTAAATGAAGATGATGATGATGATGATGATGATGATGATGATGATGATGATGATGATGATGATGATGATGATGATGATGAGGCCTCATGTGAGGGTATGGAATAACAAAAAGGGGAATCTAAATATTTTCACCATAATATCTCCTATCATGCCCTTTTAGGTATAATTACTCCTCAAAATCTTAAGGTGGTGGGATTACTCAATAAATAGAAGGTGTCAATATTTATTGACTCAAGATGTATATATAATTTCATCAATGGTAAGTTAGCTACTTATTTGAACTATTTTATTTATCCAAATCCCAAATTTCAAGTCATGATTATAGATGGTATCATAATCAACTATTCTATAAAATGTCATAGTATTAATATTGTCATTGGGGACTACCTACTTAATTCTCCTATGTTGGGTAGGGTTGACATTATTTTGGGAGTACAATGAGTCACGACTTTGGGAATAATATAGATGAACTTATAGGAATTATTTCATGTTCTTTAATTTTGAAGGTAGGAAATTATAACTATGGATACAATGAGCAAAGTCTCCCCAATTTTTTAGTTCACATCAAATGATGAAGATTATTAAAAAGGGCACTGAAGGATTTGTAGCATGTTTTCTTTTCATAGAATTTTAGCTAACACATGTGTATATAGATCCTAATTTACAAGTGATTATTAATGACTATGAAATAGTATTTGGCATAATGGAAAAAGGCCTACCACCCAACAAATAACATGATCATTCCATAAGACTAATTATAAGTAGCACACCATCAAACATTAGACCATACATGTATATTGTAACAATCCCAATGGGTTTTACTAGAGTAAGTTAAAAAAAATGAAAAAATTACATAAATTCAATAAATAAATTTCATCCCATATTCATGG